>JAINUG010000048.1:5651873-5893933 GCA_029706075.1 Aldrovandia affinis
GGCGCTCTCCAAGGTGCTGAACGGGGGTTCTCTCTCTGCGGCTGTTTTCCACTGTTGAAGCCTCGGGGGTGTGTGTGTATGTGGGGGTTGGGGGGGGGAGGGGGTTGGGTGAGCAAATGTCTATATTTAGCTCTGCTTCATTGTTTATTAATGACCTGCTGTTTAGGGGGACCTGAAGTACTATTTAATGTATGATGACAGCGTCAGTCTCTGGGGATTCTTCCTTACAGTCCTCTCTCTCTCTCTGTCGCTCTCTCTCTTTTATGTAACTAACCAAAAAAAGTGTGTTATTTCTTTCCTCACCGGACACTCTGTGAACTTTCACGGTGTGGTGTGTTCCTCAGAGGAAAGGGGCGGTTCTCTTTTCTACTGTGTGAACACTGTGAACGATGGGCTTGCCATTGGAAAGAAGAGACGTTTGTACTTCAAGGCTACTTGTTAGGATTCTTAGGATACTCTTTCTGAAACACGTGTCCCTCGGTGCACCTGTGGCAGAGCCGTTACCGCTGAGCCCGCGGTCTGAATGCAGTGATGAGCCCCCAACCTCCAGGTGCTTGCGCCTGTTTGTCTCATCATCACCCTTGCGCTACTCCCCTACTCTGCTCATTTAAAAGCCTCGGTGCTTCCTCCTCGCTCACAGACACACACGCACACAGGCACACGCACACACACACGCGCGCACATGCACGACCGCGTGTTCGAGTGTGCGTGAGAATGATGCGTCCACCTTCTGACAGTCGCCCGGAAGATCTCGCTGGATGTGGGAGCAAGGCGGCGAAAGCAAAACAATTTGGTCCCCCGTTCGGCAGCGATGAGCGCTCGCGCGGTGCCCGTTGTGTCACCGCGGTGCAGAGGAGCCCGCTCTGAGGTGGAGCGCACGGCGCCGGGCTGACAAGAGCGGCGCATCGCGAGCGGGGAGCTACGGGCGGGTCATCACAGACGGGGGGCACCAGGGCAAGCAGGGAGTCACAGACAGGCATGAGAGGAGCGTCACGGGCAGAGCATCACGGGTTCTGTGTGGCTCAGTGGGTAGAGCGCGGCGTTGGCAGCGCTTAGGTTGTGGGTTCAATCCCCACTGGGACCGCATGTGCTGAAAAACGGACGCACTCACTACTATAAGTCGCTTTGGGTAAAAGCGTCTGCTAAATGGCGTATATTAGAGTGTTGTGGGCCGCCCCATCAGAGGCAGGGGCAGAGTGCGCGCGGCCAGCGCGGTTGTGGGCCGCTGGGACGGCATGCCCATCGCTTGCACTCTGTCCCTGCCTCCCGATGGGGCGAGGGAAACCCTCCGCCCACATCGCCCTGTGCGTGATGCTCTGCCCAGTAGTGTCATGGTTTGTTGGATGGACAGAAAAGGCGTCTCCTCGGCGTCACACCACACAGGCGCCTCTGCTGAACACGCGGTCAAGACGTCTCATGAATAATGTCATGCTGGCCACCGGAGGAGTCCTCAGACACAAAGCTGAATTAATACTGAAGTGCTGCTCCTATGCTTTCTCTTCAGTGTAACGTAAAGCGTAAGAGGAGCATACAGTGTACACAACTAACCACTATAGCTAGGGTAGTTTTTAAGGGAACATGTGCACTCTCTCACTCAAACACACACTCAAACAGAGTGAGACACAAAGGCTACCTGTACTGATGTGTGGTTCAGATGAGCTGCAGTGCTCGTCAATAATGGACTACAGCCAAGTTGGGTGGAAGAGAGACAAACTGTGGAACATCTCCAGGAACCACGGGTCCCACTGAGAGATGTGTTGAGCAGGTACTGTAGTCAACACTATGTGTATGTGAGTGTGTGTGTGTGTGTGTGTGTGTTTAAAATAATGTGTGTGTTTGTGCATGTATATGAGTGTGTCTGTGAGCATATGACTATGTATGCATGTGAATTGTGTGTACGTGCATTTGTATATGTGTTTATGTGTGTGTGTAATTAAAATAAAGTGTGTATGTGTGTGTGTTTGTGTGTGTGTGCGCATATGTGTGAGTATGTGTATGTGAGTGCGTATGCATGAGTGTATGTGTGTGTGTGTGTGTGTATGTGGGCGTGCATGTGTGTGCTTGTGCAAGCGGGCATTTGCGTGTGTGTGGCTGTGTGTGTGTGTGTGTGTGCTTGAATGAGTGTGAGTGTGCTTTGCTGGGGAAGCCCTTCTTCCTCCCACCCTCAGCTGTTGTCTATGAACACCAGCACCGTCCCCTCCGCTGCTCTGAATAATGGAACAAGAGGTTCATAACATTACTGTGTAAATATTACATCAATAATATGATGCTAATATCCCCCCCCTGCATCTCCCTTCACTGCATAAACAAAAACATCACTGCCTTGCCGAACTTTAACAACTATAGTTGTACATTTGTTCCAGCAGCAGATCTCTAATCTCTCTCTGTCGCAGGTATGTTCCCGTGCTGCCTGTATAATTGATGCGAGCGGACGGCATGTGGCGTGGCTGCTGTTGTTGTTTGTTCTGATGTGCGATCCTTTCCTGTGATAGCCGGTCTCGCAGCTGCCGTCTCGGGGAAACCCTTTGTCTGTCTCGCTCGTCTCCTTTGTTTGCTTTCCTAATTGCGGCGATGGTAACTGGGCTAGCCCGCCAGCTATTCTCCGCTCCACATCGTCACCGACAACACCACCCCCGGAGAGCTCTTCTGTTCCAGGCTGACCCCGCCCCCCACCTCCAAAACGTAGAATAGCCTTGCTCATTGTGAGCTTACAGGTTCGCTTCGAGGTACATTTGTTTCTCAAAATGAGTTTGAACTTAAAACAACCTTCATTGTATCCTTTTGACATTCGACGGGTTGAACTTTAAAAAAGATTAAGAAATAAAAATGTGTGCAGAGCTGTGATACAAAACAATCACGAAATGGGATGTGTCAACAAAACGGAGGGACTCCTCGGTCAAAAGACAGTTAGCAACTAGCTTACATTTGAATGATACACGGTGCAAATAAGCCAAAAGACAAATTACTGTATCAAAGAGTCTTCAGAAAGGAAAGACTGGCACAACCTCAAAGAACAAGAGTGACCAATTGGTTTTATAAATGCATTTCTGTACGCATAAGTCTCGCCTCATGTTCAGAGGGACAAAACAAGCAAGTTTAGGCCTTCCCGATGATAAATTCAGTCACAAACACATTCATTACACACACATATGCAGGCACACACACACGCATACGTACAGAAAATACACATTTTTTGACCAGAGTAAAAAGATAACGGTAGATAGATTATGTTTATGCTTTCCTCCTTTTGCTCGTTGAATAACATGAGGAGTAATCAGGTCCTAACCATGTGAAATTGCTTGTCCTGGTAAGCCAGTGAGCTCTGTTGCTCAGTAAGGTCACCAGGGTTGTTTGATATCTGTTTTGTATTGTATGTCATCTTCTCTGCACAGGGATACACTACAGTGTGCAGTCCAAAATAAAGCATGAGGATTCTGTCCTTCAACATAGGTAGAATAGAGGGATGCAGTGTCTCTACAATCGAAGAAACCATACATGTCTTCGTGCATGTCTGTAATGTACAGGGATGTGATTTTTCCTGATTATTCGGGAAATGCTGATTTTCTGGTGCTAAATATCTCTGGCTATTTGGCTTTATTTGCTGAACATTCTCTCCTGCTATCAGCTGTCAAAGAGTGCAACATTTCTTAATGTGTATGCTTATGACATACACATGTCCACAAGATATCTATGGTCTGAAAATAAACATTTCCTGATTAACCAGGAAAAAAATCACATCACTGAATGTAGCCTGTTAAGTAATGTTTCCGTCATTTCAATGTAAGGCGGTTGTGTTGTCAGCGGATTCAAGGCCAAAGCCGGTGTTCCGGGTGGAATCTCCACCATGGAGAGGAGCGTCTTGCCGGGTGAGTGGGCGTGTCCCTGGAGCGTACTGTTGGAGGAACCCCCCACCTCCCCCGGCCACCCCCGCCTGCCTGGCCAGTTTGCAGGAGCTGGTTGAGATACTGCGATTACTGTGGGAGGCAGAAGGCTCTCCTGTTTCGGCACTGCTGTCGTTTCTGTTGGTGTGGGGGTGGGATGCCCCCCACTCATGCTTCCACCCCCATGCTTCCACCTGCAGCCCCCCCGCCTCTCTGGACTGCTCCCCTCCCAGCCCCATCAATTCCAGTGTTCACGCCAAAGTACACAAACACATTCTCTGCCACTACCAATCTGCTTCGCTGCCTCTTCTTTCATTCTCATCCCTCTCACCCGCTCTCTCTTTCTCTCTCTCTCCATTATTTACTTTTTGTTGCTTTTCTTTCTCACTTCTGTTCTCCCCTTCTGTTATCAGGGGCACCCGTTATTTATGTGTGAATGTAAATGCGATAGATGCTGGCCCAAAGCATTGATCCTGGATAAGTACTCACTTTTTACACTCACTGACTGGGGTTCGGATTAGGGGTAGATAAGATGATCCTGGATCAGTTGTATAATATTATAGCATCGAAAACAGCATAGTATAACAGCATCAAAAATGGAGAAGTGTATCTCTTTATTTCTGCGTGCAGTTTAACCTACTGCCTTTCATCACAAATCACCAGTCTGTGGGAAAATAAAGTTGTTTCTAAAGGGCAAGCTAGAGATGAATTACTGTATCTGTCTTTTTCCTTTCTCTCTCTTTCTCTCCCTCTCCCTCTCTCTCCCCCATATATATATGCGTATATACTGTATATATATATATATATATGAGAGGCACACACTCACACCACAAACACATTCCTTTCAGTGACTTCTGGAGACTTTAATTAATTTTGCTCAGAACCAATTCAGTTCAACCCCCCAGTGTGTACAGCTTATTGAGCCGGGTACACTCCGTCGCCATGCTACGGAAGGCGCTTCTCACCCGAGAGAACCTCTGACCTCTGACCCCTGACCTCCGGCCATTGCTCTCCCGCTCTGAAACCCCCCGCCAGCCCAGCCACCGTCGCCTCACAGGTGTGAGGCGCGCCACTCAACCGACAGAGCAAACATGCCACCGGCTGCTTTTCGCGATAACGCGATTATGCCCAAATGCGATGGATCAGGACGATGAGTAATTTCGTTACCGACGGGGGTGAGGTATTTACAGTTTCATAACGGCTGGAGTAGCGAACGTTAATGATAATGACAATTTTCACCTCAGTCTTAGCGGAGCGATAAGACAGGATTTGACAGAGGATCGGAGAGGAGAGGCAGGCAGGCGCTCCGCTGAGATTTTGAGCAAGCGCCCGTGAGTCAGGCAGGAAGACAGGCTGCGAGAGAGTCGCCTGTAGGCAAACGCCTACAACACTTCTTTATGCACAGTAAAAACAACAGCCCGAAAACTGACAAACACAAGGGATAATAACCATCACAGGGAGAGGGAGCTATAAATAAGTGAAAGAACAAAATGTTCCCGTATAAGACTCTGGGCTTGAGGGTGGGGATTGGGGCCCTGCAGCATCTTCCTGCCCTGTCTGGACCAACTCCAGACTCACTGACAATCCTGGATAAGACTCACCAACAATACTGAAAGGAAATGGGGGGGAGGCGGTGGGGGTGGAGAGCGTTTTAAAGGGCAGCCAGGTCCGTTCTCTGAATTCTATCCGCATTTCAACTTACAAATAGCATTCGGCGCATCAAAGTGGAGCTTGAAATCGATTCGAAGAGGGGAAAAAGTCAGTAAGTGTTTCGGAAAGAAACTGCCGGAAAGACGTCGAAGCTTTTACTACAGGCGTCCTGGGCGAAAGGTGAGACCATTTTAAAACAAGCCTGAATTGTGAGCTCTGCGTGCAGACGGAGCGGAGCGCTGTGTCGCCGAACGGTTCCTGGCTTGGCTCGGCGGGGGCAGATCTGCAGCGGTCAGAGCTCTGCGCACTGTGCGTCGTGTGCTGTGCGTGTGCCACTCTGCCCAGTGTCCCTGGACACTGCGACGTTTGGTTTAATAGCAGCTGGCGTTGCACGGTCTGTTGTGTCGGCGTCTCGTTTGGAGAGGATTTGTAGACACGCTGACTTATTGTCATGGTTTTAGCATCAATGTCAGGGGCGCCGCACGTGACACCGTGCACCGCTTGATAACACGGCGCCAACGCGGCCGCATCGGTTACATGCGAGCCGCCTCGTACCGCTCGCTCTAACGCAGCCGGTGGGCGCTTGTCGAGTTAACCCTTTCGACGCTGCGGTGGGAGTTGCCAAACATGGCCAGGAGGAAGCAGGTTGCTATGAGATAAGATGAGAAGGCTAGCTGTATGCCACGGTTGCTATAGAGACTGTTGGGGGGCAGAAGAAAGCCGTTGATCTAAAATAAGATCACTGATAATTGTTCCGATTATATTTCCTAGACTGCTTTAAAAGTCCCTTTTTATTGTAGGCATAATTGCAATCACAAAGTTACAAGCAAAAGTAATGGGTGGATGTCAGAAGCTCAGAAACCGAGAAGTTGAAACACTGAAATTGGAAGGAAGTCCGTGTGTGCCCCGTGTGAACGCGTGCTTTTTTCACGACGATTGATCCCCTTCCCTTTCAAGTGAGTCGTTATGTGGACCGCATGTTACCGAACGGTGCAGGTGATTGGGCCCTGCGAGAGAGGCCTGGCTCTATAATGAGTTAACCTTCTCTGGCAGGCTGACCCCCGCGGTGTCAGACCCCCCAGGACCCCCGTCCTTGTCCCAATGGCACTGTTTAAAGACCCTAATGAGCCACTCTCCAATCCCAACATTGTTACCATTATAAGCAGAACTCAGCCTCCCTGGGGGCCCATGGTTGTGCCCCCCCCCCCGTAAGCCTCAGCCCCCAGCACTGAGCCATGCGAGTGCCAGCATGCCGTTGCCATGGCAAACAAATCAGTAGATAAATCGCTGTTAACCTTTGAGGGTGCTGAGCCACAAGAAGAAGAAAAAAAGAGGAAGAGACAAATTAAATCAGTTGAACAACTTCTTACAAGGAGGAGAGGAACAAAGGGAGAGGGAGAGAGATAGTTAGAGATCGACAGGGATAAAGGTGTTTGGAATGTCACAAGAGTCTTAACTTTGCTCTTTCTCTAAAAGCTTTTGGCTGAACACTCTCATTAATGGTGTAACAGCTTTAAGCTCTGCGAAGTCAACTAGGCTCCTATAGGGCTGTGTGGGACCTCATGAACCTCTGCGTTTCCGCACCATTTGTTTCCTTCTGAACTGTGGATTTTGATTGGAGTTTCCTCCTCCCCGACACCAGTATCTAGTTGTAATATTATATTAATTAAATTGCATCCACAGAACAGGGGAGGCCAGCCTGGGAAGAGGTGCACGCTGGGTAAGGCTGTCAGTGCAGACGGCTTCATTAGAAGCTTCCAGGCGGTGCCTCCTTCGATCGGTGGTGTGGCAATCGATCGCTGTACCTCCGCCGGGCTTGGGGATTCCTCCGAGCTCGCCCTGGCAGCAGAAACAAATAAAGGAAAAGCGGGCAGAGAGACAACAGCATCAATCCAAACAGCCAATATCCCTGCTGACTGATGCAATGGTGTCGCCCCAGTGTTGGGGAGGCTTCACGAGCGGGGGTGGGTGGTGGTGGGGAGGGTGGCTGTGTGGCTGTGCAGAGATTCAACTGATCAGCAACCCCACAAGGACATAGGGAGCAGTGGGTAAGATGATGTCATACCATGGCCAAGGGTCAGATGATGAGGTTGTCCTCACCGGACCTACCTCAGCTTTGGCGTTAATGCAACTGAGCCTCACACGTCCTGAGATAGACAGTTACTGTTAAGGAAAGAATTGAGCTTTGCGTCGTAGTGACTCCACTTAGCACAGGGAAGGGAAGGGAACACTGTGCTTTAGAGACACAGAAAACAAGCGTAAGGACATTAGATGCGTGGCATAGATACATTGTAGTAGAAAAATTATAGTAAAATAAGTAGTAGCGATAAAGTGCAATAATAAAATGTATAGATTTATTCATGGGTAACAGTGATTCATGGATGTATTCATGGGTAAGGATACTCTTCTGTAAAGACGCTCTACACAGAGCACGGATTCTCTTCTGTAAAGACATTACACAGAGCAGGGATACTCTTCTGTAAAGACACTCTACACAGAGCAGGGATACTCTTCTGTAAAGACACTCTACACAGAACAGGGATACTCTTCTGTAAAGACACTAGAACAGGGATTCTCTTCTGTAAAGACACTACACAGAACAGATACTCTACACAGAACAGGGATACTCTCACTGAGCAGGGATTCTCTTCTGTAAAGACACTCTACACAGAACAGGGATACTCTTCTGTAAAGACACTCTACACAGAACAGGGATACTCTTCTGTAAAGACACTCTACACAGATACTCTTCTGTAAAGACAGAACAGGGATTCTCTTCTGTAAAGACACTCTACACAGAACAGGGATACTCTTCAAAGACACTCTACACAGAACAGGGATACTTCTTCTGTAAAGACACTCTACACAGAACAGGGATTCAGGGATACTCTTCTGTAAAGACACTCTACACAGAACAGGGATTCTCTTCTGTAAAGACACTCTACACAGAACAGGGATTCTCTTCTGTAAAGACACACAGAACAGGGATTCTCTTCTGTAAAGATACTCTACAGAACAGGGATTCTCTTCTGTAAAGACACTCTACACAGAACAGGGATGTAAAGACACTCTAGAACACAGAACAGAACAGGATACTCTTCTGTAAAGACACTCTACACAGAAAAGACAGGGATACTCTTCTGTAAAGACACTCTACACAGAACAGGGATACTCTTCTGTAAAGACACTCTACACAGAACAGGGATACTCTTCTGTAAAGACACTCTACACAGAACAGGGATACTCTTCTGTAAAGACACTCTACACAGAACAGGATACTCTTCTGTAAAGACACTCTCTTCTGTAAAGACAGAACAGAAAGACAGGGATACTCTTCTGTAAAGACACTCTACACAGAAACAGGGATACTCTTCTGTAAAGACACTCTACACAGAACAGGGATTCTCTCTCTTCTCTTCTGTAAAGACACTAAAGAGGGACTCTTCTGTAAAGACACAGAACAGGGATTCTCTTCTGATACTCTTCTGTAAAGACACTCTACACAGAACAGGAACAGGGATACTTCTGTAAAGACACTCTACACAGAACAGGGATTCTCTTCTGACACTAAAGACACTCTGTAAAGACACTCTACACAGAACAGGGATACTTCTGTAAAGACACTCTAAGACACTCTACACAGAACAGGGATACTCTTCTGTAAAGACACTCTACACAGAACAGGGATACTCTTCTGTAAAGACACTCTACACAGAACAGGGATACTCTTCTGTAAAGACACTCTACACAGAACAGGGATACTCTTCTGTAAAGACACTCTACACAGAACAGGGATTCTCTTCTGAACAGGGATAAAAGACACTCTACACAGAACAGGGATACTCTTCTGTAAAGACACTCTTCTCTTCTGTAAAGACACTCTACACAGAACAGGGATCTCTTCTGTAAAGATACACAGAACAGGGATTCTCTTCTGTAAAGACACTCTTCTCTTCTGTAAAGACACTCTACACAGAACAGGGATACTCTTCTGTAAAGACACTCTACACAGAACAGGGATTCTCTTCTGTAAAGATACTCTACACAGAACAGGGATTCTCTTCTGTAAAGACACTCTACACAGAACAGGGATTCTCTTCTGTAAAGACACTCTACACAGAACAGGGATTCTCTTCTGTAAAGATACTCTACACAGAACAGGGATACTCTTCTGTAAAGACACTCTACACAGAACAGGGATACTCTCCTGTAAAGACACTCTACACAGAACAGGGATACTCTTCTGTAAAGACACTCTACACAGAACAGGGATACTCTCCTGTAAAGACACTCTACACAGAACAGGGATACTCTCCTGTAAAGACACTCTACACAGAACAGGGATACTCTTCTGTAAAGACACTCTACACAGAACAGGGATTCTCTTCTGTAAAGACACTCTACACAGAACAGGGATACTCTCCTGTAAAGACACTCTACGCAGAACAGGGATTCTCTTCTGTAAAGACACTCTACGCAGAACAGGGATACTCTTCTGTAAAGACACTCTACACAGAACAGGGATTCTCTTCTGTAAAGACACTCTACGCAGAACAGGGATTCTCTTCTGTAAAGACACTCTACACAGAACAGGGATTCTCTTCTGTAAAGACACTCTACGCAGAACAGGGATTCTCTTCTGTAAAGACACTCTACGCAGAACAGGGATACTCTCCTGTAAAGACACTCTACGCAGAGCAGGGATACTCTTCTGTAAAGACACTCTACACAGAACAGGTGTTTTCACTCCATTCCTTTCTCAAAGATCACATACTCAAAATGGGTCTGGAAATCACGAGAAGATGGACACGTGACAAGATAAAAACTGGCAGCCCTGGGTCAAATTTTAAGGAATTAGGCAGCTAGCTGAGATTGTAGCTCTGTGATCTGCCAGCTTTACTGTCCACTCCGTTATTCTTCGGTTTGACTGCATCGTCTGGTTTAGCTGGTTTGTGAAGCAACTAATCCTCTCTTCAAAAAGGACAGATATAACTCCTACAGATTAAAAAGACACACTCTTGTTACCTTTTTCTAAAAATGATGAAATCTGTGATCTCCAAATCAAATCTGCATATTGTTAAACTAGTCCCATTGAATTTAATTTGCTGCTGGCTTATTATTCGTGTATACTTATGACAAGGGTTATGATGCATAATGTGTCACTTATTAAAGTATTAGGAATGCTAGACCCACTTCAGTTAGTGTTACCTGTGGCTGTTATAGATCATTGTTAGGCCTTATTTGTATACTGTATTAGTATGATGTGGGTATGCTGTTCTTATTAGTTAGCTCTTATTAGTTGTTAGGCAATAAGTCTATGTTAATGTATGCTAATGTTTTAGCTTGATGTTCATGTGCTGTATTATTGGTTATTCTGTTCCTAAAATGGTGTATTGCTCTTCTAATATGTATTTTAATGTTACTGTGAGGGCCTTGAAAGTCGTTCCAGATAAGAGTGTTCGCCAAATAATTAAATGGGTAAATAAGAGTAAAACAAGACGCAAATCTAAGATTAATTTAATTCCAAACCTCCTATTTAATTTGTTGGTATTTTTTATGGTAATGTCAGGAAAAAAAATCAAAAAGTGATGAACACGAATGTCATCATCCCTTTCCTTTCCAATCTTGGGACAAACCTGGTGAATAATATATTGAGGAAAACTACAACTGAACATGAAAAAGGCACCCGAGGTTTAGCCACGGCTCAGAACCGCAAGAATTAAAGGAGTAATCATGTCCATAAAGCTGAGGCTGAAAGAGAGTGAGAAAGAGGGTGAGCGAGAGAGAGAGACAGTGTGTGAAGGTCGAAAAAAAATCCATTTTCCAATGCATTGTCAATCTCGCCATAAAGCGATTGCCTCCTTTAAACACCAGCGGAGGGTAAATCATGTTTTAATAAGCGTTCTGACACATCCATCATTGTTTTAAGGAGATAAGTCACAATGCGTGCATGGCTCAGGATCATGGGGAAGCTGGAAGGATGCCCACAGTCGTGTATCTCGCTTTGACATTTAGATTTACAAACAGCTCCCAGTCACACCAGACTTAAATCCTATTTATTAAAAGTGAATGGAATTCTCTCTCCAGCTGAAGGTGTTTTGGCATGTTCACTTTATGTTTCCTCAGAGATTAGGGAATGCAGCCATTTCTTTCCCGGCGTGTTCTCTTTCAAGGTCCCTCTCCTTTACTGTTGCTCCTCGCCTCACGGAATTAGTTATGTTTAAAAAAAAAAAGATTTATTTCTCATTTTTCATCTCATCCCAGTGAGAGGAGGAGGAAGGAAGGAAAAAGAAGAAGAAGAAGAAGAAGGAAAACAGCCCATGCAGGCTGCCTCAAATACCTGTGACTTGTAATGCACTGCCTGCCTCGGTGGTGATTGATGTTTTTGACAGAAACGTCCTCATTAGGACTGTACAAATGGGATGAAAAGGAGCATGCCGCAAAGAGGGAACAGGAGGAAGAAAAAGTTTACTCACTTTTGACACTTGCTCTCTTTCATCTGCGCCGCGTTTCGGTATTCGAGTTATACGCTGGCACGAGCACTCTTGCGTGTACGTGTACGCGTACGCGTATACACACACAAACACAAATACAACTCTTATCGCCTCTCCATTTTGTGTGCCTGGGTCACTGAGCGTGACCCAGCCATGGGAGGTTTTCTATGTTCTCCAAAACACAATGAAATAAAGGAGAGTGTAATGAAGTCAAGTCGAACCTCTGTACGGCTAATTAGCATATCTTTGATAACAAAGTGAGCCAAAGAGGTTGGGGAGGGAGGCTGTGGGCTGGGAGGCGCGAGCTGGGAATTAAGGAACTGCACTCTGTGAAAAAGGGGGATTCATCTGTTCCCCAGCACAAGGCATCCGGAGATGGAGGCTCCACTGTCAAATCAAAGCCTCTTTTCTTAATGAAAGCCTTTAATGGGAGGCGGGGTTCAAGAGCCCGGGGTGGGGGGAGATAGAAGTTTTTGCAACAAACAATTTTGTTTGGCTATATGTTTTCAGTCTAAAAGATATTTGAATATTTGAAGTTTTCTTTGCGTTTATGTTCGGTGTAGTTTTTGTTTAGCGTTTGTGTGAGTGTGTGTGATTGTGTGTGCCATTGCTTCACTTAGGGGCTATACAATGCGGAAGCTAATCAGGGATAAACCATGGGTCGCATTCATGGAGATCAGAGAGCGGGCTGCCTGCTGGATTTCCGAGGATGTGGGTTCTTGTCGTATGAATACAAAGGCGGCCATAAGTAGAGGTGTCGGAGCCAGCGTGGACGCAGACTTAGCGCAGCGCGCTGTAAAGCTCTGCAGGTAACCCCATCATCTCTGCAGGATGCCATGAATGCTATTGAGGGTCAGGGCTTAGTCACTGAAAACCTCACAGAGGCAATATGTGATTTAGCAATAGAGCCTTAACCATAGGCTATAGTTATCTTTGGTTGGGGACATGGACGCTAGACGGCAAAGTGCTTTTCAACAGGTACACATTCAGTCCACGTCTCAGCGGATGGTAGTGGCTGGCAGTAGCAGACAAAGACAAAGCACGGGCGCCATCAAGTTCAGCAAGCGCTATGTCTTCTACAGGTTCGGGAAGATTGTAGGTGTTAGTGGAGCCTCTGTCGACATCTATGCAGGGCAGTCTGGTCACTGCAGTACAGTCAGGTGCAAGTGCAGTTCAACCAGGTAGCTGCACGTGGTTCTGTGTGGCTCAGTGGGTAGAGCATGGTGTTGGCAATGCTTAGGTTGTGGGTTCAGTTCCCACTGGGACCACATACACTGAAAAATGTATGCATTCACTACTGTAAGTCGCTTTGGATAAAAGCGTCTGATAAATGGCGTATATTATATGATATATTACATGTTGAGCAGGCCACTGTCACTGAGGTGAGAAGTGTGACTTGTGAGGGATCATTGCAGAAGGGGAAGCTGATAGAACTGCTGCAAAAGTGACATAGAAGTGATTGTCAGGTGGGAAGAGGATTTGGGGCACACTGATCAGGTCAAACATGTCATCCCTGTACATTTTACATTGACATTTTAAGCATTTAGCAGACGCTCTTATCCAGAGCAACTTACAAGATGTGCATAAATATATGGTAGGAACAATCATAGTTTGCGCAAGAGATCAGTGCAGTAATACAGCGATAGACATCATTGCAGGCAGCTGCGTACCATACCTGTAACACTGGGAAGGAAAAGGTTAGTAATATGTGGCACAACCATATCAGAGCGTATGCTGTTGCAGGGCAAGGAGGTAAAGGAGCACATCTGGAAGCTTTTAGATCTCCAGTAAAATTGTGCATTGAAATAGGAATTCGAATTCAAAGTCCAAATGGGGTGGATTTCCTTTACCCGGAATTGACGAGTCTGTTGGTGCACTAAAAGAGCTTCTTCTTTACAATACATGTAGCTCACAGCTGCCACCTGGTGGCAGGGTATGGAAGTGACGTACCCAAGATAGCTTCACTACTCCATTTGGCTTCAAGTGCCCAAAGACGGCTTTTGATTATATAGTCACCACTGCAGTCAGAGGCTTATGCAGATGACTATGAATGATCTAATTTGACTAATTTTACTTGTCTAATAAATGATGTGCTTGTCAACTCTAAGTCCTTTGAGGCTGGGTTTGGTACTGTCTTTATTGGAACAGTTAGGTGTATGGCTAAAACCAGTGTAATTTCCTGAAGATGGAGGTGAGGTACTTCTGGTCTCTTCTGGGTGGGGTAGGGCACTGACTCTGACCGGGTAGCAGTAGTTAAAGACTTGGAGGCCCTTAAGGAATTTGAGGTCATTCTTAGGCTTTGCTGGCTATTATCAGTAGTTTGTTTGGGACCTTGGCTCTATATAATCTGTTGAACTGGTGCGTTGGGAACAAGAATGATAAATAGGCTTTTGTGAAGCCTCTGGACAGAAGAATGTGACAAGTCATTAGTTGACTTGAAACACAAATCGACTCAACAACGTGTTTTGCAGACTACAGTCATCCCTGGAGATTAATGCCAGTCTGCAGGGGCCATTCTTTCCCAAAAGCAAAGAGAAAAGTGGCGTGTGATGCGCATGCCTCTAGGAGACCTACAAGTAACTGCCAAAATAAAGGAAACACTTGCGGAAATGAGGCATACAAAGTATATTGAAAAGCAGGTGCTTCCACAAAGGTGTGGTTCCTGAGTTAATTAAGCAATTAACATCCCGTCAAAAGTGCATACTCCTCCACTGTGATGTCCATGCAATGGTTCGAAATGCAGGGCAAAACAGATGAGCAACTCTGAATCAATTTACTGCAAATATCAATCTGGGGCATGAGCAGGGAGTTGAGCAGGACTAAGAACAGTTTGTTGAGAACTTCACAGAGAGGCATACTATGTTCTTCACCAGTCCCCATCCAACTTGTGCTTGAGCTATTTTGTAAAGAAGAATGGGTGAAAACTGCAATATCCCCAAGTGCAAAGCTCGTAGAGACTTACTCAAATAGACTCACAGCTGTAATTGCAGCTAAAGGTGCCTCTACCCTTAAGTCAAGGGGGGTGAATACTTATGTAATCAATTATTGTCTGTTTTTTTTGTAATTAATCAAGAAAAAGCTTTAGAGTTCTTTTTTAAATTTGATATTATAGAGTATTTTTTGTTGATTAGTGGCAATCCCAATTAAATCCATTTTGATTCCATGAAGAAAATAAAATGTGAAAAATGTCAGAGGGGGTGAATACTTTTTATACCCACTGTAATTATAATTTGTGTACAGTAGTGTTGCCAGGCAATTATGTTCCAGCGGATCAATCAACAAGAGATAAATAATTATTCAATTCATGTAAATAGATTCATGCTCACATAATACAGACATTTGTTAAAAGACAGCACATGTATGAATAATTCATGCAAGAATTTTTATTTATTTATCAGGGACATAGCAAAAGCACTGTTACAAACAAGCATTGGAAGCATTGCTTTGAGTGTTTATAGCCAAATGCTAATTTCCAACACCTGTCCACATTAAACTACAGAAAAGAAAGGTATGTCTCAAAAAATTTAAATAAATAAAATAAAATACATGCACATGCACATACAGGTATAAACAAAATGTTTAAAAAACTATTGCTGTTTTAAAATATAGTTAAAAAGCAATTGGGATCTTTAGTTTTACTGATAGTATCAGTGAGAAAATATGTAATGATTCATGATGACAGATTATTTTCCTTAAGCTATATTTGACTTTTGAGGTGAAATTATGAAAACTACTGCATCTCTTAATATAAGTTGGTAGTGAACTCCAATGTTTAGAGGCTTTTATAGAAAATGCTGATTTACCAAATTGTGTAATGTTTGGGTGTAGTGCAATCTCCTCTAAAGATGGCTCTTGAAGATCTGTTGGAACAGTCAGCTACTAAGACTTTATTAATTCATTTAGAGATGGGGGGTGTCAAGTTTTAAACACGAGACATACATCAGAACGAAACCTAAAGTTATCCAAACTCAATCGGTTACATTTAGTTAGTTACCCTAAGTTAGTATGCAATGGTGGTATTGAGTAAGTTTTTGATCTACAATATTTAAAGTACATTTATAAAGAGATTTCAGTGGCTTTAAGCAGTTTATCCAGCTTGAGACCAACTTGTTATGCAGTATGCCAAGTGAGAATAAATTATAGCGTAAACCTTGACTGCCTCAGTTGAAAGGCGATGTCTTAAAAATCTGAAATAGTTCAACTTGATTTTATTTTCCATTTTCTGTATATGTTTTTTTTTTTTTTTTTTTTGTGCTGTTTTTATTCAATTTTTTTCTCCCATTTAGTATACAATTATCCCCTCCTTCGTATGTCGCTGGCATAGTCCCGAGACCGGTAGTGAGTGCTGCACCGCCTCCTCCGAACCGGCAACCGCCTAAGCCGAAGCCTGTCACTGTAACACACAGGACCACTCATATATGCAGCGAGCTCATTTGGCTCTTATCCCTCCCCCTCCCTAGGGCGGACAGTCAATTGCCGCCCCCTAGTGGTACTCCCGGCTAGAGCCGAAACTGGCACAACCTAGTGGAATCGAACTACTATACCACCCGGGAGGCCCCACTTTATATGTTTTTTAAAAGATCGTCCAGGATAATACCAAGATATTTGAAATAGTGTTTAATCAGAGCATGTGCCTTGCATTGTGTAGAGGTCCACACACATCACAATTGTGGCCCACTGATCCGCGCACGTAGACTTATGGTAAATGCCCTAACTACTCCAGCATTGCCCTAACTACAAAGCATTTTAAGGTTAAAAGTTGGTCCTAACTCGGCAATTTAGGAGCAACTCTGAAAAATAATGGGCGTGTCACTCATAAATTTAGGACTCCTACATTTTTGGGATAAGAGTATTTCACAAAGGGTTTGAGAGCTAAAAACAGCTCCTAAGTCCAGGAGAAGTTAGAAGCAGTCAAGAGGACTTCTAAGTCGCTAAAGACCTACTCACAGCGATCCGAAAATCTGCTGCTGCCTGCAATCGTCGTCGTAATCGCGTCAACACTTTGGAGATATTGAATGATACAGAGCTCATAAAAAGGTACCGCCTCAATCGCGAGGGTATTAGCTATATATATAATATTATATATATTAGGCTATATATAGATACCCGCTGATTGTTTACGAGATGCCGACATGTAACCAATTGACTAGTCAGTATTCTTGGTTTCATGTTAAATCATTGACACGTAGCCTACATTTGTATTTAAAAAAAAAAAATTTGTTTCTGATTTTCTCCCATTTTCTCCCAATTTGTCCAATTAGACCCGCTTTTTTACTTGTGTTTCATGTTAAATCAGTGACGCCTCTTACGAGAGCGGCACCCGCAGGCCGCCGACATTTGTATTTTCCCTGGGGCGGATAGCCAGAGATATTTATTGAGAATATAACCACTGGAGCGGTACATTTGTATTTTAGAATATTTATTAGAATATAATAGGGGTGCAACGGATCACAAAACTCACGGTTCGGATCGTACTGTGGTTTTGAGTCACGGATCGGATAATTTTTCGGATCAGCAAAAAAAAAAATGGAGACAAAAGGCACGTTCCACCAAAACAATTCCAGGAACTATTCTCAAGGAATTGAATGAATGATAATTTCAGTTTTTCAATTTAAGTTATTTCACTAAATCTTTATTAGAACATTTCACAAAATACATTTTTAGATTCAGTATGCCTTAGGCGATTTAACTAGGGTGGTCTTATGCCTGAAGTAATTTAATAAAAAATTAAAAGATCACTAATGTTTAAATTGTATTTAATTCGGTCGCGTTTCTAAAAACCTGCCTCCCAGAAAGGCATTTAGTATGAAAAACAAAGCAAACCAAAACATACATGGTTGTCTATCTCTCCACTATAACTCTGCATCGAGATTTAGGGAATTGTTACTTTAAAACGTAACAGCGGCAGAAAAACTGTATTTCTCTATGATGTTTCAATTTAGCTATTAATCCGCGGATCATATGCGTGCGAACCGTGGGGTTGAATCAACTGCGATCCGTTACACCACTAGAATATAACAGGAACAGGTAGGCCTACATACCCCTTTACAGTAGCATATCATTTATTTTCTAGGTTGAAATCGCAGGCAGAGACCCATCCCTACATCAGCCAATCGCTGTGGGCATTCTGAGTAAGCTCGTTCATGAGACACAACGTCATACATAGCAACGACGGTTTTAAGAGGGGACTCTTAAGGAGTACTCCTAGGGATACAATTATTTGTTTTCAAAGTAACATTTTGGCAATTTACTTGTTGAGAGAAGGGCTAAAACTGTTGATGTTTTGTGAGTTGAAAAGTTTGTATATGTCAGTTAATGAGAAGGGCCTTTATATAGGAGTATGCTATAGACCACCAGCTTCAGACAGCAACATAAATACTATGCTCTATGGTAACGTAACACAAGCCTGATGCGGGATGAAAGACATTAATAATGGGCGATTTAAATTACCCCTCTATTAAATGGGAAGTAGTGTCAGCCCAGGGTAAATGTGAAGAGGAGTTTTTAGATGTGGATAATGACTGCTTTTTGGTACAATCTGTTACTCAGCCTACAAGAGGGAAATCAATACTGGATCTGGTTTTGTGTAATAATCCTGACAGAATTTGCAGCACAGAGGTAGTAGAACCACTAGGGACAAGTGATGCAAAAAGTAATCCTAAGAAGTTTTTTCAATATTGTGGTAGAAAAGGGAAAGCTAATGATCAGGTTAAGTGCATTAAGAATAAGGAAGGAACTTTGGTTTATAATAATACAAATATTGCTAACACACTAAACAGTTAATTTGTTGAGAGCTTTACCAGAGAAGAGGTTATAAATATGCCTAAATCTATAGCCAATGTACAGAATGTTTTGGAGGACTTTGAGGTAAGGGATGTATAAGTACTAGAAAAATGACAAAAACTTAATACAAATAATGCAGCAGGTCCTGATGGTACATATCAAAGAACTTGGGGAAATTATATATAAACCATTGACATATATTTTTATGCAATCCATAAACACTAGAGAAATACCAGATAACTGGAAGCAGGGTAGTGTAATTCCAATATATAAGAAGGGGGACCATAATGACCCAGGGAACTATAAGCCTGTCAGTTTAACTTGCATCTCATGTACTGGAATGTGTTATTAGGGACAAGTTGGAATCATTCTTGACAAATAATAGTATTTTCAGGGAAAGCGAACAAGGGGGGTCATGCCTAACGAACCTCCTGGACTTTTTTTAAGAGGCTACAAAGGGTTTTGACCTGAATCAGGCTTATGATAATATATATTTGGACTTTCAAAAAGCATTTGACAAGGTACCACATGAGAGGCTCATTGTTAAAATGAATTCAGTAGGAATTACAGGAGTTGTTTCAGAATGGGTTCATAATTGACTGCATGGGCAAATACAAAGAGTAACAGTAGGTGGGTTCGTATCTGACCTAGGTGCTATGGGCAGTGGAGTCCCACAGGGATCGATGCTGGGACCTCTGCTCTTCCTTATTTACATAAATCTTGATCATGGTCATGGGATCTTGATGTTAGTAGCAAAGTTACATTTACAGATGATACTAAACTTGGGGGTTTAGCAAACAGTTTAGATATGACTAAAGTAATCCTGAGATGATTTTGAAAAATTCCAAGAATGGGCAGAAACATGGCAGATGACATTCAATATGGCTAAATGTAAAGTTATGCATGTGGGAAATAAAAACATAAGACAGGACATTTTATGGGAGGATACAAATTAGTAGGTGTTCAATTTGAAAAAGACTTCGGAATTGTAGTTGATCAAAGTCTATCTGCATCTAAGAAGTGTGCTATTTGTCAGACCTCATTTAGAGTACTGTACACAGTTCTTGGCACCACACTACAAGGAAGATACAGAAGCTCTTGAAAAAGGAGGGCAACTAAATTGGTATCTGGTATGAAAGGTTAAAGTTATAAGGATAGATTTAAGACACTCAATCTACTTACGCCTAGCAAACAGAGAATTAGGGGGGATTTGATTGAGATTTTTTAATTCATTAACAAAGTGACTACCAAAGATTTTTTAGATAGAATTCGGTTAGCAGTGCAAGAGGCCACAGGTGGAACTTAGTTCAAGGCTAATTCTGCACAGATATTAGGAGTTTTTTCTTTACTCTTTTCCTTTTTTTTAGAGTTGTCAATGCCTGGAACAACTTTCCAGGTCGGGTAGTATGGCAGAAACACTTGGGCTATTCACATCCAGGCTAGATGCAGTACTAAATACTCTTCAGATTAGGACATGATGAGCCTAGGTGGGCTAAACGGCCGTTCTTGTCATTATATATTCTTGTGTTCTTAATTCATTTTGAAGGTGATCTGTAATTTGCAGTTATGGAAAAGCAGTGCTGGTTTATAGGCTAGCACACAAAAAAATTGCTAGCCAGCTAATGTTATATACCACAAAGGTTGCTCCTCATTGTATTCAAACTATAAACTTATGTTTAGAAACACGAAATAGCTATAATAATGACATTACCCCATTCCTGGTAGCAAGCTAGCAAGCTGACATCTTTCTTGCAAAACAGCCACATTCCCAATGTTTAATAAATTTTGCCAAATTGGGTGCTACATTTTATTAATTTATATCTTTTTAAATATTTGTATAATCTCAGGACTTCAGCCTGAGTGGTGTTTTTTCAGTGGTGACTAAATTATGAGTAAAGATTTCAGGGCTTTATTATCAGGCTTAAACCTACCAGCATCATCCACTGTATATATTAGTTGCATAGTGTTATCTGTCTTACATAAATGAAAAAAGTCACTGTGGCAATTTTGTAATAAAGAAAGATTTACGACATACTCTTAAAGTTAATGGGGTTTTAAATGAGGAGCGGTCAAACCGGAACCCAGTATGCCGTTCGAGGCTTTTCGGTGATGTAATTAGTGCAAGCAGCCCATTGCTTTCCAGAGAGTGGTTCATGTCTCTGGGGACAGTGACATAAAACAGGGGAGTGTGTGACCACTATCAAATGATCTTAATGAATGACGTTCTGGTAGTGATGGCTAAATGGGTAAACACAACCATTGTGTCGTGCTGTGAAGAGCAAAACCTTTTGATTGGTTCGAAAAAATCAGTGACCAACAATTGTAGTTCCACTCATGACACCAAAAAAGGGTGGAGCTAATTTAATCCCATCACTACTTAGTAGTCTTTTGGTGCACATCCCCACAAGGGGAGATGTGGGAATGTGTGGTACTTCCGGTCGTCCATTTTTGAGGATGACTGTCAAGACACAGTGGGTGGGTGAAATAACATGAGTGATCAAAATAGAAACCCAATGCCCCACCACAGGCATTGTGCTGTAGAAGGTGCTTTCCCTGCAGATGAGACGTTAAACCAAGGTCCTGAGTCATTGTGGTCTTAAAGGATTGCATCGCACTTTTCAAAAGAGTAGGGCTGCTATCCCGAGAATCCTGGTAAAATCCTGGCTCTCTACATCTGGCCATAATAATAATATACCTATTTACCATCCAACTTACAAGTGAATGCATCATTTTCAGTATATGTGGCTGGGGACCCACAACCCATTGCCAATTGTGCTCTGCCACAGAGAACATCTGTTATGGATTCCCCCCTGCCCAGGATTCATCACTGCAAAAGAGACATTCTCAGTTGACCTACCTGGTTGAATAAACATAAATAAATAAAATAGTAGCTTAAAACTACCTGTGAAGGACTTAAAATAGAATAATAAACAATTCGCAAGAGCTGATGGAGATGCTTGGACACTTAATGCTGAACACAAATATGCACACCATAGGGTGCTATGTAAATGTTGACATGACATGTTGTGTAAAAGGTGACCATACAGGTAAAGCCACCAATTTTGAAGCTGTAAATCACCAGCATGTTTGATGTCATTGGTTTGAAAAGGATTTTAGAGGAATGTAAATGGAAGGATAGAGAGAGAGAGAGAGAGAGAGAGAGAGAGAGAGAGAGAGAGAGAGAGAGAGAGAGAGAGAGAGAGAGAGAGAGAGAGAGAGAGAGAGACATATGGAGAGGGCGTGTGCTAAAAGTACATATAGAGAAATAGGGAGCAAGAAGAAAGATGGGAGAGAAGGAAAGGGAGAGATAGAGAGAAGGAGGGAGGGAACGAAAGAACTGCACCACGGCTAAACCCGACACTAATGAGCCACCTCTCTGATGGGACGTGACAGCACAGAAGAAAGCCGCATCCCCCCGACACCAGTGCTGCACCGCGCTCCCACTTAATTGGGTGAGAGAGAGCGCTGGGGATGGGCGTGTGCAGGCAGGGGGAACGCAACCTGGGGAAAGTGAGATATGCGGCGCGCACGCTAATAACCGTGGCCCACAACGCGCTGCAGGGGGAGAGTGGCGGAGGCCCAGGGCTTGTTTGTAAAAACAGACGGACGGGTCCCTGCTCATGTTGATTCACTTCTCCTTTTTGATCCTCGTTATGTGTGTTTGTTGGGTGAGACATACAGTACCAGTCAAAAGTTTGAGTACACCTTCCATCGGGCACTCCTTCATTCTTTAGCAAGTTAACAACTCGAAACACACCTTGAAGTTGTGCCAGAACTATCTGGTGAAGGAGGAACATGAAGGACAACTCAAACTAATGACCTGGCCTGCCCAGTGTCCAGAACTCAATCCCATATAACTTTTATGGGAATAACTGGACAGAAGAGTCAAAGCAAAGCAACACACAAGTGTCTCTGGGAATTGCTGCAGGAGAGCTGGGAAGACATGTTGGGTGATTTCCTGCTGAAACGTAATAACCAAATGGCCTGTGTTTGTGAGGCTGTTATCATGGTGAAGGGTGGCTATTTTGAGGAATCCAAGATTACATTTTCAATTAAAATTTATTGAACTTTGTTTTGATGTTCCTTTTTATTATTGGTACATGTATTTTTTGTCATTTTCATGTATTCACAGAAACGTATACGATGTAAAACATTGTCAATTATGAGATAAACCTAATTTCCAGCAGGTGTGTCCAAACTTTTGACTGGTACTGTAGCTGCGAGCAGCCCTGTGTGGGATTGTGTTGTAGTCTACAGGACCTAGGTTATTATCAACAAGCCACACTGACACTATTCACACCTGTAAGTAAAAATAAACAGATATTGGGACATGGGACATGAAAGACCACAGATCTAGTTGACACATGAAAATTCTATATTTGTCCAGGTGAATTTTAGGATCATTCTTTCGCAGAACTGCCCATTTGACTGTTGTACCATTATGCATACAGTTTAATAACTGTTTAATAAACAAATAAGTGAGTCTGAAAGCAGGTGCTACCCTCAGTCAAGGAGTGGGAACTGTATCATGGGAACTGTAGTTCTCTAATATAGTTTCTCCTTCATGCTGGGAAAGTGGAAACTGAAGTCGAGCAAGTTTCGGGACAAATCTCTGTTTAGAAGCCATTCATTTCCGATGGGATGCAAACTATCTTTCACCCTGTTGAATTCAGTTCTGCACGAAACATCTTATGCAAGTTTCTAATGCACCACTCTATTGTATTACAGATACAGAAACCAATATATCATCTTTTCAGAATATCTCACCACTGGTTCAAATGATAGATTCTTCTTCTTATTATTATTATATATAAAATGTACATCTGTAGGTTGTAGATTGACCTTTCATTTAGTGATTGAGACCTGTAATACTTGATGACTTTAAGCACTGACCAGTTAAACAAACAAGGTGCAGAATTACAATATAAACATTTGCCCCTGGGTCCCATATGGGCCCTATGGGGAAGAAGTTACGCATCTCTGAATTGGGCTATCAGTGTCAGTTTAGCTTTGTCAGCTGAATTTAGTCAAGCTTGCCTTTTGCGCAAGGAGATCACTTAGCAGTGATGCACCAGTTTTCCAGCCATGCAGAAATCTGTCATTCTCAGAGACTTTACAGCTGACATTTCCTTGGATTGCAGGCAAGACCCATCCATGAACTATAAAAAAAGACAGCTATCTGCCACTTTATATTAGATGAATGCTTTGATATTTTGTCTTTTTATAGGTCATATTAAAATCTTGGTATGGCTCTTAGGCTAGGTGCAATGCAGGCAACACAATGTTTATAAAAATCGAATAATGGAAAACGAATTGTACTCAAGCAGAATCGTAACCCACAGTTGGAAATTGTAAGGCACCACAATCATCAGTTTCAGTTCATATATTAATATTAGTATTCATATAGTTCATCATTAAAATATTACTGCATATCATTTCTGGATGTTGCCTCTGGGAAGCTAACTTCACAGTTATGAAAGTGTATGGAAATTGTATGTGTGAATCAATTAACAAATGAACTGTGAAGTATTTTGTGTTTAGTCATATGCCATAATTAAGATGCACTTGACATCAGCTACACCTAACTTAATGGTTTTTCCATGCATATAACCCATACATACTGTATACATATATTAGAGTTTGTTATTATTCTTCATAGCTCTACATTGACTCAGTAAATACTTTAACCTAATGTGATTTTGTATAGACTAACTTAATTATGAATGATTTTTGTATTTGTAAAAAATTATTTAGCTTTTTAATTGTACTTAAAATAAATGTTCATATACCTGTTAAATGGACTAACAGGGAAATAAACAGACATAAACGGTGAAAATTACTTAAGTCTTGCTGGTGTCATTATAGATATTCTTTGTGATAGTAATGACTTTATTTTATATTATTATTTTACTTTCACTGTTCTAAAGTTGTTGCTTTTTTGGTATTGTTGCTTGTTTGCTTTCCAGACTTTCCAAACTATGAGTAATGCTGTAATGTTAGTGGAGTTCTCCAGTAGATCTGTCAGATTCTGAGAAATTACGCTGGAACACAAGGACATATTGAATGGGTCTGGTCAACTAAGAGAAACAATGTTTTCTTGGCAGATTTTTCTTTCTTCCTTGATTTTTCTGTCATAAAATATGGATCTGACGAAAATAATAACATGAGATTATTGCTGTGTGATGGAAATAACTACAAAACCACAGACGTTTTACATAATAGTTACATTTAAGTAGGACTGTAAAGGAAAAATCTGTTCAGTTCAATCCTTGATGAAAAATTATTACAAATAAATAATAGATATTGGGGTGCCTGATTGGCTCACTCTGTAAAGGTGCTTGTCATAAGTGCGGATGGCCCTACAGCCTAGATATTGCTTGTTCAAGTCTGGGCTGTTGCTTGTTCAGTGTCATTAGATACGATTGCAAGTGCAGAACAGTAGAACCCTATTAGCTTTGTCCTGCTGTGGTAGCAAGGGCTTGTTGTGTTACTTCTGCATAAGCACCCCCCTACTGTAAACACATGCCAGGAACCTGTATGTTCAATGGGCTCTGATCAGAGCTAGCTCTTCTGTAGTACTGTAGTGGGGCTTGGACTGGCTCACATGTTAGTGAATTTGGGGATTACACATGCTTTAGACGCAGTGCTCCTTGCATGAGTATGGGTGGCATAACGGTGATGCATGAGTATTACCTACTTTCGGTATAAAGTGGAGTAAAATGACATTTCTTTGACTGGCAAAGTGAAAATACACAGCAAGAGGTTTGTATTAAATCAATTATTACTTAGTATATATTATCCCTTTTGGACTATTAATACAAAACCTTTTACTGTGTTTCTAGAAGTGGAATTGTAAAAGATAGGCCAAACCTGCCACCTAAAACATGCCATTTCAGCAGTCAGGGCTATTACCCTCTGTTCCACGAGAAATCAGAATTGCCACAGTGATGATCCTTCACATTGTCTCATGTTTTCAGCTGGGTGAGTACAATATTGTTTTTTAGGAGTCAATTCTCAATAGAAAGGGGTAGTGAAATTCACCCTGTATGGGATCATGTGAATGTTGCACACGAAAAAGGGAAAAGGGTCAGTTGTTTGACTCATTGATGGAAGAGAATGATTACGTTACATTTCACTGAATTTCACAGTTCTTTGGTTGACTTCCCATCACATATTCATTTATTCATGTATTTACTTCCTTGTTATTCTCAAACAATGTTGCCTAAGAGTACAATGAATCTACCAAAAACAACCCCCCCCTGCCGATGGTGATGTTTCCATCTTTGAGTCTGAATCAATCATTTTTAATTTATCAGAAGGGATTTGTTTTGCAAAGGCTGATGCCAGTTTCAATAAGGGGAAAAAAGCAACAGAAAGCCCATGCAAATCCCTGTGCTGATGCGATTAGACCAGGAGCCCACATCTGGGCTGACTTGAATAGACACGGAACACTAAATCATATTAGGGGAAATTCGATGTGCATAGCATTACATTCCCCATTCTCCCTGATTTCTGTGTTATTGACCTGGAATTTCTCTCTTGGATTCATTCACTATAACCCCCCCCCCCTCAATGCACCATCACCTCTGGGATAGTTAGGATTTTCAAGGGGTATGGTTACACTTCCTGAGTACTCCCCCCCCAACTCTCAACATCATTAGAACAAAGTGTTTCAAATGAGTAAATGAATGGTCAAGTCCCAAACTCTTTAGCCCCTCACTCAAAATCCCTCTCTCTCCCTCCCTCCCTCCCATCATTTCTCCTCCTCTATTAAATCAGATAACTTCTGGCCAACTTGGGTGGGAAGGGGGAGACACAATTTTTTCCAACTCACATCTCTGAGTACGCTCATCATGCCGACATTCGATACCCAAGAGAAGCACTCGCAGAGTGCAGAGAGCATCATTAGACAAGGCGCATCGATTTCAAAACAAGCACATTACACTTCAAACTGCAACTTGGGAGAGGAGAAGGGGAATCACAGTTATGGGCAACAGCAATCACAGACAAAGCGATAATATGGGTAGGAGACCCCCTAAAAGGCTAGGTGGGGCCAGCACTCGGTCCTGCATTGAATATCAGCTCTGCCGTATCTGTGGGTACCACATTCCTGTAACACAGCACTTTGACAACCACAACAGACTATTTCTAGAGAGGTTGTCTCAACTTTGGTACAGCCATTGTCTGCCCCTACATTCCCATACCAATGGCTTTTAGATAAACGTGGTGCACTTGCCCATTGAGGGTGCTGACAGAATGTCACTCCGATCATCAGTATGGTCACTGGGCATTTCTGTGAACTGTGTGGGAAGGTGACTACCATTTTACTAAGCATGGGGTGTGGAAAAGAGGGAAAGTTGGAAACTCCGGGTCTATGTTGATGGCAGGAGGAGAGACTGGAGGTGTGTAAGTCACTGTCCCTCAGATGGCCAGATCTGCGTGGACTCCACTGTGGGCTTTGAGGCCTAGCATAGGCTGTAGAGGACTGAACATGGAGGCAGTGTGCTCCAAGCTCTCAAAAGTGCCAGGAGAAGGGGTAGCGGGGGTGTGTGACTCACCGCACCACAGACAGTCGGATCCTCGCCGCAAGGCTGACGGCACAGATGGTCCGCCCTGTAGGGAGGAGAGTCGAGCCTCGACCCCGCCCTTCCCGGCCGCAGAAGGTCGAAACGACTGTGACCACTTGGGGGATGCCTTCTGCTCGATCACCCCTGTGCCAGTGTCACGGCGCTCCCAGCTTGGGGCCTCCTGATCCTGGCCAAGCCTCTGTGTGTGGGGCTGCGGAAGGTGGTAGGTGGTGGAGAACCAGGGACTGTGATCAGACCCGAGTGAGGATGAGCCTCCGCAGGGGATGATTCCGGGTGCTTCCACCAGATGGAGAGACGCACAGATTGTGAGGGTTGTTCCTTCTCAGCGGGACTTGGACCCGTTCCTGGTGTCGGATTAGTGTGAATGAGCCCTCAGGAACGGTCTCGCTGGGACAACTCCGATGAATCCAAAGCCAGCTCCTATTACATGCCGCACCATGGCACTGCTCTCACGGGATGGTCTGTGCTCCCCTTCAAACATAGAGGGACAATGGTGTCCCACAAAGGAATGTCAGGGGACACCGCCTAGACCCCAAACTCTTTGTTGATGAATTCCCCCCTTGAGGGCGGGACTTTAATGAGACCACACATCAGAAGCTACCCGACAGCCGAGCTAAGCGGCGCTAATGGCACTACTTCCTGTCTATATTTACGCAGGGAAAACATACACAGGAAGCAGTGCCCACTTTCTCTCCTCACACCATAGACCAGCTCAATCTTCAAAGCAGTCCACAGCAGCACATCGCTACATGAGCACAACGTGTTTTGGAAGCAGGCCGCTTCTCCTCCCTACCTATAAACTCATATTCCTCTTCTGCTCATAAATGGATTCCAATCAGAAGCAGGGAGGCAGTCTGTTGTGATGTGATGTGATGTGATGTGAGGGTTCCTGCAGTTCCAGGGCTGCACCAACCTGACAGCGGCAGTCAGCGATGTCTCCCTGCAACCACCACCCCCCTCCTTCCCCAGCCCCCACCCTCCCCATCTCCCAACCTGACATTTCAGATCTTTGCAGTGTGGCCACCTCTCACTCATACACCCCCAGTCCCCCCACCACACCCACACCCAATTCCACTCCAACGCTCCCTAAACCCCCCCCAATGTGATGCTTGCATGCCGGCCGGTCGATCCATTTGGGAATGTCATTCCTGTTTAAACCACTGCGTTGCTAATTGGTCCCGCAGGCTGGCTGCCTCCCTGTCGCTCTCAGATTATCCGCTTTGTTAAGCTCATCTCCGAACATGTGGCTGAGCGATCACATCAAGGGTGGGGGTGGTGCAGGGTAGGGGGTGGGGGGTCAAGCAAGGGGCTGGGGATTTCGGAGGAGACATTAATGAAGGTCCAGAGGATCTCTTATTGCGTAATGGAAGGACACCACATTTTCCATCTTTCCACACCCTCCGCCTGAATCGCTCACTCCATCACTCCATTGCCCATGCTACCTGGTTGGTGCGTGGCTGCCATTTGGTGCACATCTTCACCACAACTATCACATCTGCAAACAATTTATGAAGAGTTTCTGGCCTCACTCAGTGGCTCTTAAAAAGTAAGGAGTCATCATGGTGGAAACCACCCTGCTCCGCCCTGCTCCTTCCACACACCCGCCTGTGATATGTGGCTCAGTGCTATGGAGAATTTGTGAAGCACGTGTGTGTGGGAGCAGCTTTTACACACACACACAGCTGGGAGGGTGATGTGCTGGAGGGTGAATACTGGCCTGCGCTTGCATCTTGTGTGCTGGTGACCCTGTTGATCTCCAAGATGGTGATCAACAGGTAAAGATAAGGCATACATTGGAAATATACAAGCAAGTACCTACACCTTATATTTAGAAAACATTACATTTGAAAACGAAAATAATTTGTGTTGTTTCTTGATGCAAAAAGGTATTGGAAAATGTATTATAAATGCATATGGTAATTATATTGCATTATAAATAGTACTATATTGTATTATACCGTTAAAATAATATGATATCTATGAATGTCACATATACATTTGATAATATACTTATGCATATTTATAACTTCTCTGAAACGAATAAAATATATTTTAGGAAATATATAAGCTTATTGAAAATTATTATGATTAATATGCAGAAAACTATGTATGATTAATAATTATGGATTACATCATTATTTTTGATCTGGGTTATGTTATTTCTCTTATTTACTTCATTAGTCAGGAAGAGTACAATTCAAAAGATTTGTAAATATGTTGTGAAACCATCATGCCGGTGGCGCTTGCATCCGCCATGCCTTGCGTCCAGGAGGCAGAGTGACATGTGGCCTGACTGATGCCTGGGGTTTGCTTAAAAGGTCAAAGGGCTGACATTTTACCCAATGCATCTTATCTAACAACCTACGAAAAGGCGACGGATGCACGGCCGTCTCAGGTGACCTGATCGCACGCCGCCTCATTCCATGAGCTCACTGTCTAAAAATCCCCAGTATTTCAATAGTGCTAAGTGTGGGACGTTGGTCAGAGGGCATTGGGAGTTTAATGGAAAGATCAGCTCTTCATCATTAAAGTATCCAAAGAAAACATATACCAAAGGTAGCAAAGACGTGATCTTATTTCATTGAAAAGCGGGTCAGGCAATACTGATACTGTAGCCCTCCTGGAGCCAAACTGAGAAAGAGCTAAAAGCCATCTGGGCTGCAAGCCTGAGGCTTCATCAGCAGGAGTTGGGGATGAGACTGGGATTTCGAGAAAGGAGTCCTGGGAGTGATATGAAGCGAATGTGCTTGCCAGTGGCAGGGCAGACAGTATGACAGTTTGTTTTTATTGAAACAATTTTTTTATTGAGTCGTCTGTCTCGTGATAAATGGCATTACATACATGGAGGAGGGGGATGGAGCAAGGATGAAAAATCCTGAAATAAAAGACCAAAAAATACAAACCACTACACAGAGTGCACAGCATCCAACCTACTATTCAACGTGGCAGTGTCCAATCTTGCCGTCGGCCTCTCCAAAAACATCCTGGCAATCGGTTTTATATTAGCATAGCACAGCAGGCTCCGCCAAACCCTTCAGAACATGTTTTTTGGGCACGAGGCTGGGCTTTACCTGGCCTGGTGCTAAACACCGTGGCTGCAAGACTCTGACCCAGGTGTGGCACTGGAGGTTCAGTGCAGTGCGGCACTCGATCAGTCTGCTGCCCGCTCTACGGTATCTTGTTGCCCCTGGCCCTTCACTTCAAAAGACTCTTCTCCTCCGAGAAGGCACTTATTTTGTTTATTAAACAAGTGGTCCCCCATAATTAATGCTAATGGGTTATGCTCTTCTGAAAGCGCAATGCTTTTTCATCGTGCAAATAAGTGAATAGAAATTAAGGACGAGAAAAAAGTGGTATTGCAAGCTCTCACGGCAGCCCTTGGAAGGTAGAACGTTATGATAATAACTTGTGATTCCATCCCCACCCCCCTTGCATTTCTGTGTGTAGTATTCAGCTGATATTAATCTACAGCTGCCCATGGTCTGCAAGGCAGTCGCCTGGTGTTCTACCCTAGTCTGGCCCAGCCTTAGAGGGAGATGGAGAATGGTACATTTCTCCTGCGCCTCAGCTAAGATTAATTCAACGTGGCAGAAAATATTCAATTACATTTTTTGATGCTTATAAATGTGTTTATCAGATAGCTGTCCCTGAATAATTGTGCCTGCGGGGGGAGTGTAATTTGATTCAGAGATTTGGATTACAGTGTGTTTGTATGCTGAATTTTATATTGGTGTGTGTATGTGTGTGTGATAGGGGCCGGATGAGGCCAGGGACAATGCTTGTGTATGTGTGTGTGTGTGTGTGTGTGTGTGAGGTAGTGGCTAGATAAGGCCTGGGGCAATGATTGTGTGTGTTGGGGTGAGGTGGGGGTGGGGGGGTAGGTAGCGGGTGTGACAGCTTCATTACTAAAATTGGTTCAGCGGGGCGGAACACAGATATAGTACCTTCTCAGTGCCTTCTTGGAGTTTGCATATTGAGATGTCTTCATTAGAGCCTGCCAAAGAGGAGCAGGAAGGGAACGTGGAGCGTGTGAACACACACACACACACACACACACACACACACACACACACACACACACACACACACTCTTGGTTAATTACCTGCTCCACTCATGGAACTGAGAGAGGCAGAGCACTGAGTGGCACTCCCAACAAGCCAGCTGGTATTCTGCTTCAGTCAAATCCGCCAGGTGTCCACAACTGGCCGTGGGAACAAATCAGTTTTATTCATCTGCATACACTGCACAGGCAGTGAAATTCCTTCCTTAATATCTCATGATTTTTGTGCTTTTTTCCCCTCTAATAAACAAACTATTTAAAGCTATTTACTAACACAGGCTAAGATCTTGAGAACATAGGGTGCGGTGCAGTGAACAAAAATGGCTCTGTTGTTGATCACAGCACCTACTGTAGATGTGCAGATAAGAGATGAGCATAATGTTGGTGTTTCGATTAGTGTACTATAGTTTTATTGTGTTGAAGCCTAGCAAACGCAGAGTTCCTTCCCATCATAGTTTGGTGGTTTCAAAACAGCTTATGGCAAATTGCATCAGAGACCATATCTTAGTTAAATTAGTCTATAGGTAACATTAGCTAGCTAACTACTACTAGACTGTTCAAATTAGGTAGCTAGGTCACTAGTTTGCAATAAGGTAGCTATGTACCACATACCCAGGTAGTTTTCTGGCTAACATGCTTTGTATGTGGAGGTAAAATTAGACAAAACATGACACAAGTTTGCTTGCGAAATGCATTGGTTACTACATGCAAGACAAAGCATGTAAAGGTAAATAGCATACAAACATAGCTAACAGAAAAGAATGTTCATTAAAACCACTATTCAAAGACAACACAGTTGGTGTAGTTCAACCACATGGTATAGGTACAGGTGCAGCTAACAGCCAAAATAAAAGAAACACCAACATAAAGTGTCTTACAGTTTTTTTCAACTGCTAACATGCTTTGGTCAAAACTGAAGTCACATTTTCAAAACTCTTCACACAGTCAGCAAACCAGAAGTCTATGTGGACCAAACAATTAATCATTTTTCATTGCTTTCACACAAAATGCATTCAATGACCACATTTTCCAAAATCCATGAACTCTTTTCTCATTCATACTCCACCACCCGCAAAACACTATATATTTGCAGCACATTTTTCAAATGCTAACACACTGTTTTCAAAACTGTTAAAAACGCATTCAAAACAGAATTATGTCACAATGTGTGCAGCACTGTCCAATGATGGTTTGCTGTTACACAAACCACTCATTGGCCCCTACAATACAGAGAGGCTCATTTCTTTTCTGGATGACCTGCATAAATGACTTGTGCCAGCGGAGGAGAGAGGGGCAGGAAACTCCCCTACCTTCATTGTTGTGTGGGATAATGTGGCATTCCACCACTCTGCTGCAGTCACAGACTGGTTTGCTGCACATCCCAGGATGTTAGTACTATTCCTGCCTCCATACTCCCCCTTCCTAAACCCCATAGAATAGTTTTCTCTGCGTGGAGGTGGAAGGTGTATGACCACCGTCCACATGACCAGATGTCCTTACTGGATGCCATGAATGTGGGGTGTAGAGACATTTATCCTAAAGACTGCCAGGGTTGGATTAGACATTCCAAAAGATACTTTCCAAGATGCATCGCCAGAGAATACATAAGATGTGATGTTGATGAGAACTTGTGGCCAAATGCAGGAGAGAGGGAGAAGTAGAACCCTCACAGTACTGTACAGTATGAGTGATTATACTATACATGTTGTTGTTTTGTGATTATTATTGCAGCCCTGGAATTTGCTATTTTTTGTTTACATTTTTATTTTTCACAAGTAAATTACTATATGCAGAGATATAGAAAAAATAAACGATATTGAAGCAAATTTCTGCATTTCTGATTCATTGTTGTTACATATACTTTAGTACAGTCAATAAAGTGAAAAGGTGTTATTCTTATTCTATAATGAAATACTGATTTATGCGAAAAATCATTCAAACTTCAAAGATAAAAGTTCATAATTTATGTAATGCTCCCTGTTGTTAGTGTTTTTTAGGTTAGTGTGTTATGAGTGACAATGTATGCTTTCTGAGTGAGAATTGTTGCCTTATTTTGAGACATGTATGAAGTGTTTTGGTGGTTTGAGTGAGTTTTGGAAGTGAGATGAACTGTTTGGCCAAGACGCATGTTGGCAATGCAGACTGTATGAAGAGTTTTGAAAAAGTGTCATCAGTATTGACCGATGCTTGTTAGCAATTGAAAAAAACTGTAATAGGGCATTTGGCCACCATGAGCCACAAAAACAGCTTTAATGTGCCTTGGCGTAGATTCTACAAGTTTCCGGAACTCTATTGAAGGAATGCAACACCATTCTTCCAAAATAAATTCCATAATTCGGTTTTTGGTCATTTGTTTTGTTGATGGTGGTGGAAAACATTGTCTCAGGCGCCGTTCCAGAATATTCAATTGGGTTAAGATCTGGTGACTGAGATGGCCATGGCATATGGTTTACATAAAAGTATTCAGTGACCATTCATGCCCTGTGGATGGGGGCATTGTCATCTTGGAAGAGACCACTCCCATCAGGATAGAAATGATTCACCATAGGATGAAGGTGATCACGCAGAATGGCTTTATATTTATTGCCATTTACCTTGCTCACCAAGGGTTTTAGTGGACCTAAACCATGCCAGGAAAATTGACCCACACCATAACAAAGCCACTAGTATCCCTACTTTAATCAAGTGTTTCCTTTATTTTGGCAGTTACCTGTATATCAGAACTTATTCCAGAACCCAACATGCATCAGAATAAACATTGTTGAAGACCTCTCAGCACCGCTCAAATGGGAGCACTCAATACACTTACACAAAGGCAGTATTTTTGTGTGGGAGTCAAGAAAGAGAAAACACTTGTAGGTGCTCATTCGGAAATCAACAAAGGGTATCAGCTTGTCTAATGGGGGGCCACAGTGCCTTCAGTACAAACAAGCCAACATATTTAGCAGCCAACATGTTGCTCTCCCTCAAACAGGTAGACACACTCACACACGAACTCACACTCACATCTATTCCCGTAGTGTAATGTCAAATAATGTGTGCACACACACACATACACACACGGACACAGATACACGCACGCGTGCACACACAGTAATCTCAATTCGATAGCGGATGCCTTTCTACACAAGGCGCTCGGATCATTTCCATGTGATAGAGCGTGTTCAGTGTAATAAATGGGACAGCTCGCGACGATTTCATTAATCTGCGCGATTCCTTTTCGCTAGGAGTCTCTGCGCATCCCTTTGTAGATGAAAGGCTTCTACTGCTACTGTCAATGGCCTCCAGCAATCTGAATTAAACATTGATTTTATCGGAAGTTTAGTCACAGGGGCTGCGCAGCGCTGAATCACCGAGGCAGTGGAGCAGACGGGAGCTGCGCGGGGAGAAATGGGAGCGCTGGGGAGGAAATGGGAGCATGGAGGGGGTGTTAGGGAAATAAAACATAGAGAGACAAGTCCCAGAATGGAGCAATTAAGGAAAGACAAGAAGAAGAAACTTCATTGTGTTCGTGTGCCAGAGTTCACGGGGGTCTGGTCCCCACCCGCTCTAGTGGACCATGTCCCTAACGTCAGGGCCCTTGCTGCAACTAACCCCCCGTAATGGGTTTCACCCATCCCAGCTGAGGCAGTGATAACATTACAGCGCACCTTTCTCCGTCTCTGCAGCTTGCAATCCCAGTAAAGACAACATGTTTTCCTTTAGGTGTGGCTTGTAACCTCCTCCTAAAGAGAGAACAATCCTTCTTCAGAGGGACAAGGGTGTTGGGTGGGGGAATCAGGGTTAACGTGAACAATCCAAACTGTAAACAGTGACTTTAAACCAGAACCTCTAATTTTGTGGCAGGCACCCTCAGGGCAGGGTTTGGTGTTTTGATCATAGTGATACAGAATTATCTGTATCATTCTCTGTGTTGTAAAGCATACACATGAGTGCCCGCTCCACATGTCTAAAACAGCGAATTCCCTGACTGCCTACTTACAAAAGCGGTGCCTGACCGACCGTTGAAATCTCCCAGAAATTTCTTCACGTTGTCTTCACCAGGGAAACTTTTCTCATTTTTGTGGGCTTGTTTTTGCCCCCAGGACATCCAGAGATGAAAGCTGTGATGTCTCAGGGGAGAGTGAATGTGTACGGGTGGCCCTGCAGTGTCCCACAGCGTTCCCCACAAACGGAAAAACAAAAAGCTTAACGACAATTCTGGTGAGCCCTGTTTTTATATTTATATCATAGGGTCCCCTCTGTGCCCCTCGTGGTCTCCGTAATCTCCCTTTGTGGAATTTCAGGGTCCCTGTGGGATTCTTCAGGGAGGGGATTGCTATTCTTGCAATTTGGGTTTACGGTTGTTATTGGTAAACAACAGGCTGCCGTAGAAGCGAGGCTGACACCCTGCTTCTGAAGTTGTGCAGTGCATGGCACAAGGTGTGTGTGTGTGAGAGAGAGAAAGAGAGGAAGAGTGAGAGACAGAGCAAGTGAGAGAGAGAGAAATATAGGAAGAGACAGAGGAGAGAGAGGAGAGAGAGAGAGAGAGAGAGAGAGAGAGAGAGAGAGAGAGAGAGAGAGAGAGAGAAAGACAGAAAGACATAAAGAGAGAGAGAGAGAGAGAGAGAGAAAGAGAGAGAGGGGGGGAAGAGATAGAGCGTGAGACAGGCAGCATGGTGTGAGAGCACTTAGTGGATTCTCCTCTCACTTAGCAGGAGGCCAGCTGCCAGCTGAACACGCTGGTGTTCCCTGACGCCCATGGTCCTGGGATCGCCCGCTCTGGGCTCCCATGATGCACCACTCTGCACGCAGGCCTATGAATAGCACCGGGGGCCCTCATCTGGGTCACAATTTCTCCGCAGTGAGGATGAATAATTAAACCTGTTTCCACTCTCTCTCTTCTTCCTCTCTTGTTGAAGTGAAACAATTTAAAGATGAGTAATTTAAAAAAAGAGAGGGAAAAACTAACACCTCCATATGCAGTGGAGGGCTCATAGCATAACCTGTTACATAAACTGACAGTGTTACTGACATGGGCAGAGAAGGGTGTTAACAAATGGGGAGGCGAGCTGGGAGCACAACTGAAGTTGCCTGGTGTTGATAAGAGAGAGAAACAGAATCAGATAAGTAGGGGACAAATGGGTATGGCAGGTAGGGCACACCTGCCAGAACTTTTACTATTAACTTATATTATATTATTATTATAGTACTATAATAGTCACACAGTGACAATTTGTAATGATTGTGTGACAGTCAATTTTTATATCTGTATTCGTGTTCATCCAACATCATTGCATACACTATGTTGTAAGTCACTCTGTATAAGAGCATCTGCCAAATGAATACATGTAAATTAAATGGACATGTGCTCGGAAGAGCCTGCCCCACAATGACCTCTTGCCTTGGTCACCTGAACATGCATCCCTCTTGGGTCACCGTAAAGGTAGTCGTGATTGTTCTGCTTTTTACAGTGCATAGACTGAGAACCAAGGGCTGTCATGATGCACACTGATGTAACTGACATTGCACATCATGAGCATTGATGGGCATTGCAAGAATTCTGTATCCCTCTGCTTTGTCATAAAAGTTTCAACATGGTCTGTCAGCAGACTTCCCTGACACCACCACCGCCATTGTATTTGCCCCTTATTAGTTTTTGGTAGCTTTTGTGTGTTTTTTTTTTTTTGTGTTCTCATATTTTGTGCTTGACAATGATCGATCTGATTTCCCGGGCGGCTGCTTTGCAAGTGAATTTCAGGATGCAGCAAATGATCAAAACACAGAAACTTTGAGCTTGCCAGATTTCCTACCTTCTCTTGCTGAAAAGTTTTCATTAAAGGAAATCATCTTTCGTAACAAGCACCGGCAGACCCATTCTCCCCTCTTCCCCCAGGTCCCGCATTAGCATAATGGATTCTCTCAGCGGCGGTGCACTACAGAGCAGCAACCGATGCTATGTAAATGCGACGTGCAACGCGCATTAAATGAGTGGAATGCATTAGATATCATTTGCGGCGCTGCAGTGCGGCGGCCATTATCTGCTAAACAACTCCAGAGGGGCAGGGTGATGAGCAGTGGGGGTTGGCGGGTAGGGTTGGCGGGGAGCGGTAGACGTGCCCTGCGATTTCCCAGAAGTCCATCGGGCAGCCCTGTTGGGAGGCACTCTGCTGTTTTAGTGCCTTCCAATGCCTCGTCTCGAATGAAAACCATTTGAGAAGACCTGAGAGGAGTAAGGGGACTCTACCTCCCATCTATTCTATTCTATTCTATGTTATGCTTTAAGGTTGCACATTATTTGACCACAGCCTCAACCTCAACATTCAGGTTTTGTATTTGATTCCTCGTCATAATCAAACAGTCCGTTCTAACGGGTGGGGAAGAGGTTCCGTCTCCAACAGGACCCCACCACTGACTCACTCTCCTGCCCTGAGGACATTCATCACTCCCCTCATAAATAAAGAAAACAATAAAGTGCAGAAGAATGTTCCCCGCCAGAGGAAAAAAATACAGAAAAAGAAAAATGTATATGGATATGAATATTTCAGCATTTATACAAGCAAAGAAACGCAATCTATTATTTTTTTCTCTCGAAAAAGCAGACAGGGATTTCGTAACTCAAGGAAAGGAACATGTTGGATTATTCATTAGGTTTAAAACAAGAAGCAAACAAACAAAGAAGAGACTGATGATAAAAAGCGTGACCCGTGCTGTAAACTTTCTTAAAATTCGCATGCTATTTGGCACTGAAGTAGATGCAGAATGATGATCTTCATCCCTCTAACCCTTGCTCTGTTGTACACTATGGAGAGGTTCAAATATCAGCTTGAGTGTTTGAGTGTTTAGTGGCCGACAATGCGTCACTGAGTGACAAATTAGTCAGGTGTGGTCACACACTTATGCCCTAGGTCACAACTTCTCACTATTTTGACAGGTGTTCCTGTCTGTGGTCTGGACATTACCATGGTGAGTAAAGACACTCTTCCTCCACCTGGTAGCTGACCTGTGTGATTCAATGGGACATGTGACACCATTCTTGGCCACCGGACACACTGGAGCGAGATTGACAACCGCCGTCCCAAGACCTGAAGCCAAGGCCGCCGTCCCAAGACAGCTGGGTTCATCTGCGATTTGACCTCAGTCAGAGAGATACGGGGAGAAATTCAGGACATGTTTATTGTTTATTGGTAGGGCTGTATGGGACATATGGGATATTTGTTTATGTGTGGAATGGCATAACCAAATGACTGCATTCCCCTCTCTACATTGGCACACCTGCCCACCTCTCAGTCCTCTGCTACAACCCCATCCCAGTACATGCTCTCAAGGTGGTCAGGAAACACAAACACCAACAATCTCTGTAGGGTAAGAAAATACACAAGCACATTTTAGTGGCTGGATATTTATTGCATGAATGAAATTAGAATGTATGGCACTTGATGAGATTTCTGAGACTTCTGAGATTTGGTTGTAGCCATCATGCCAGTTTTGATATTGTGGTGGTTACTAATGAAAATGTGTTTTTTGTTATGAATTAGTTGGGAATTCCACATTTGGAAAAATGTAAACAAAACAAAAAAGACCTTGGTCCGGCTTTGTCACCTCAGTGCACTCAGCCCTTGTTGGTGGAAAAATGGTGAAAGAGCGAGAGGCAGATTACTCTGACCATGGCGATTTGAGCCTCACACTGTACACTTCAGTGATTCTCAACATTGAAATCACACATTCTGTTTCACACCAAACACCCAATATCAATCGATTTCCGGCCCAGAAAGTGGTTGCTCTAATCAAGAGCATGGCTTAAATGTGTTTAGTTTCTTAATCAGTGCCTTAAAGTTGGTTAAATAGTAATAACGAGTAATAATCTGAAGCTATTTCACAAGAAGGTGTTCTGTTCGATTTACATAATGTCACATGAAAGAATCTTATGCTTCTTCAAAGCAAACAACCTGCTGAGCTAAAATACCAGTGTCCAAATGTCCACCTTATCTAGCAGTGCCTGATAATGAAACGAGAGATGACGTTACCGTTAAAAGTTTTTGTGATTTCGAGAGGACAAAGTTTGTGCATCTCGTCAAAGATATTGAAGCTCTCCTGTTTGCGGGAATCTTTCTCTTGACGCTAGTGCATAAGCCTCTGTAAATAAAACCAATTCATAAAGAAGGAAGACAGATATTAAACAAATTTGCTTCTCCGAGTCTGTGACTGTGGGCATGGCTGCGAGCGGTAGAGTCAGTGACAGCGGGGAAGAGAGAAATATGAGCGGAGAGACAAGCTGGAGCCCCATCACACCATCATCGCATAACTAGTGAGAACCGCTCCCTCTCTTTACCTCTCCCTCCCTGCGTCTCTCTCTCCATCTTCTTCATTAGACAGCTTTGTGAGAGTGGCGAGGTAGTGACACCTTCTCCCCTGAACTTGTCTTCTGAGAGCGACGGCTGCAAGTTGCTTAGGTTTCCAGAAGTTATTTCTCTTTTCAAAGTAGGTTACGTGTGCTTGGATGGGCTCTGAGAGAGAAAGAGAGGGGAAAATCCTGTGATTGGGTGCCGTCCAGTTCTAAAGAAATTAGGGCTATGCTTATGGTTCAGGGTTTGGGTCGGTTAGGGGAGGGGAGGGTTTAGAATTTATGAAGGAATTTAAGTCATGGTGAGGTGGGACACTAACTCTAACCTAGAATCAAACCTAATCCTTTATATATTCTAGTTCCAAAAATAATTACAATGTCATTACACTAGTGCAGGGGTCGGCAACCTGCGGCTCCGGAGCCGCATGCGGCTCTTTCAGCCTTATGTTGCGGCTCCGCGTGGCTTGGGAAAATAAATAATAAGTATCCAATTGAATCGGGCGCAAAATTGGGCGCATTTTTTTGGCGTAGCACCCCGTTGACAGAAAATCCGAGGGGCGCAATAATTATTTTCGCGTTGCACCCCCCCCGTCGACAGAAAATGGTGCGGCTCCCAGTGTTTTCTTTTCCGTGGAAACCGGGTCCAAATGGCTCTTTGAGTGTTATGGGTTGCCGACCCCTGCACTAGTGTAAGGTCAAACGAGTGTAATAACATTGTTAGTGTAATTATGTGCCCTACAGTCTGTACCGAATCTGGATCCTTCCAGTGCCAGTCCCATGCTGTAAGGCCATAATGTTTCCCGGGGAAGGAGATTGCAGTCAGTGACTCTTCTGGTCAAAGACTCTTTGGGTGCCTGTGTGTCAATTGCGTCAATTGCACAATAAGGCTGGTAGATTGCAACGTGAACAGAAGTGGTGGCTGACTGCACAGGTTTCAGCAGATATGCATGCTAGTATGTACCCTGACTGAGTATGTTGCAGCAATGGAATGGCCTATAGTTGGAATCGGGCATTCCATATCATGGAATAACAATGGGGATGATTTTAAAAAAAGAGTCCTTTGATGAAGTTAATCTGCCAGATCAGGATGAACACCAACAAGAATCTCTTGATTTTCCCATAACAGAGGAGAAAATAACTGAGGCAATTAAAACATTGCCGTCAGGCAAATCTTTGGGCTTAGACAGCCTTACAGCTGAGTTTTTGAAATGTTTTCTGCTGAGTTGACAAAACTTTTAACGCAAATGTATACAGAATCATTAGAACACAGAAGATTACCACCTCCCCCGTCTCAAGCTCTTATCTTCCACAAACTTAAAAAAGAGAGATCGTCGGAAATTTCTTTTAAATTAATGCATAAGATTCTCAAAAATTGTCTGTAATATGGCAAATAAAGTCATTACTGCTCTAGTCCTCTGTGATTACCTTGGAGTTCATATAACTCAATATGCTACACAAACTTCATGGATATATGTTTTTTCATTGTCATGTGGGCCATTCAAAATAGCATCTCTGCCAATATCATAGTCTTGTGATCACCTACTTGAAGCAGATAAAGCGTTTGATTGAGTTGAGTCAAGATACGTATCTTGTGCCTTTGGCCAAACATTCATTAGATGTCTGCAGCCTTTATACAAACAACAAAGAAAAGCTGTTCAAACAAAAAATCTGATTACCTCAATTCCAACCTGGTGGAGGCAACCTGACAAAGAATTCAAGTGGGAGGGTAAACCCACAAATATACAGTGTATTCAGACCTGTTCTCCTTTTAGATCTCTGAAAACTCTCTAACTTCTCTCCTTGAGTCTATACATTCCTTCACTAGATTCTCAAGAAGGAAGGAGACAGGGCGATGGGTGGCGTAACGGTCTAGTTGACCTCTGCAGCCGTGGTTCGAAACCCGATTGTGCCAGTCCGGCTCTGCCCGGGAGCTCCGATCACGGGTGCTAATTGGCTGTCTGCCCTGAGGGGGAGGGGGGAGGGGAGAGCCGGCACAAGCTTGCTGCAGAGCGGAAGGGCGTCCCTAGAAAGTAGGTGGGCGAGTTCCGTCTCAGAGGAGGTAGATCATTGCTGGCCTCGGGGTATTAGCTTGTCCCGTAGTGATGGGTAGTGGACTCACGGGGGAGGGTGAATTGAAAGAAATAGAGATAATGAATTGCCCACCAAATTGGGAGAAAAGTGGAAAGAAATCTGAAACAGTCTTAAAAATAAACAAGAAGACTTGGATAAAATCGGAGACTCTCCCCCTTACATGATATTGTCCTAGATCCAGAATTCAGACTCTTTTCTGTGGTCATAAATGGGGGATGCATTACCTGGATGGCAGTATCACACAGAAGCCGACTGTTTGACTGTAGCACTGAAGTGTCAGTTGATGCTGAGGGATGGACCTGCTTTTAGGATAAATCCAAGAACAGTCTTAAAAGTCTTAAAAGACCTGTGTACCTAGAATTCATTATTTACTTTAATTAGTTCCTATAGAAAATTTATCAATTTTCAATCAATTACCTACAGACTAGAGTAGGGGTGGGCAATTCTGGTCATGGAGGGCCGGTGTGTATGCAGGTTTTTGTTTCTACCAATTACCCTGGCTCAATTAGCTAATTAGTTGATTATACCAATGATGGTTCACTTGTAGATTAGACCACAGTTACATGTTTCATATGGGAAAGAACAGTCTTCAGCTTCACCTTTATCTTCATAAATGATTGGGCTAATTAAATAATTAAGAGCAGAAGTTTGCATGAAATCCAGAAACGGATACGGGCCTCCTTGCCCACCCCTGGACTACAGAATATCCAGTACTGCATCAAGCCTGGAATTGAATGCCCCAAGTGTCTATTCCTTTGCAGATTGACAACTCTGTGTAGAAACATAATTCCTGATCAGTTCCAATTTTTTACTTTAATTTCCACCTGTGCCCTCTTGTTCTGCAAACTGAACAACCTAAACAATCTTATTTGGTCGATATGGTCAAATAGTTTTACCTACCAGCTTTGTGTGTTTTTTTCATAATTTCAGTACTTTGGACAGCACAAGTTGCTAAGCCAGCTGCTAGCTAATTTACCTCAGGGAACTGAACAAACGAACACAACAATGCCTGAGCCAATGTCTAAAAATGATTAGCCTACTCAGCAAAAGGGAAAGCCTTGAATTATTTCTCAATTCCAAATCAGAACATGTCCAAATAAGTTCAGAGGGTGAAAGTGGCAGTGAGTAACCCCGAGGGAATAGAGAGACATCCCTTACCTGAAGCTGCTGCAGAGATGTAAGATATAGTGCTGAAGTAGCAAGCTATGGTAGACAGTAAGAACACAAACTGTATCTATTGTTTGATGTCAAACCACGTAGCCAGCTAGGCAAGCAACAAGCTACTCATGTTTTTCAACAACTTATTTCCAAGAAATTGGTGTAACCTCATATACATTTAGAGCTGGATATCTACAGATATAGCTTTGCTAATGATGTTTTGTGGGTCTGGAGAACTCAAATTACATAGCTCGCTAGGCACTACTGTCACACTAATGGCTACCACCGGCCCTGACACCACCTGCAAGATCGTTCATCCCACCACTCCCACACACTCCATAGGACAACCAGAGATGTTTACAAAAACTGTTTATTACAAAAGTTATTAAAAGATACAAGAAAAGCTAAAAACAAATATGGCCAAAACCCCGCCCTCCCCAATAAAAAGTCTGGGCGAACACAATCATTGAGTAATGCCACCACCACCTGCAGGTCACCACTGCTACTCCTGCTGTTCTCCGGGGATGTTGTTTCTAGAAGAGAGCAGATGACACAGGTCCAAGGGGGGCACCTTTCACAGGGTAAGATGGTAAATCTACTAGAAATCTACAAGAAAACTACACCCAGCCGGATGTCTGCACAGCCTTCCTCAGCTCTCACTCGGTCTCTTTCTCCCTTGCAGGGACCCGCCAAACGGACCAAAACACCAGGAACACTACTGGTCTGAAACGCCGTGACACTGCACCTGGAACTGCTGCTGGATCCTCCACGCTTCTTTCGGCACTCTTGGTGGATCACTATCTCCTTCCTTTCTTTTCTTCAGGGAAATTCACCACAGTAGCACACAAGACCACAGTTCCCTGGCTATTTCCAGCCACAAAGTCCCTATTAGTCACAGTTTGTGGAAATCACAATCACAGCCTTACCCTCACACAGGGTCAGGGGCCCCGACTGCACCGAACACTGGGGTTTTATGCTTTAGTCCTTAACTACATTACAGGCATTTAGCAGACGCTCTTATCCAGAGTGACTTACAGTTTACATTTCTTTACAATCCATTTATACAGCTGGATATTAACTAAAGCAATTCAGGTTAAGTACCTTGCTCAACGGTGCAACGGCAGTGTCCCACCTGGGGATTGAACCTGCAACCTTAACGTTACAATCCCAGTTCCCTAACCATTATACCACACTACCTGCCTACTCTTCGACCAATCAGCATTTACACCCTTCCTCACAAGTGTCCGATTAGCAAATTGAACATGGGTGTTTGAAATCAGTATAGAAACAAAAGGGAAGATTGACAATTAGGAAGACACCACACACAAAGGTTAACATGACACACCAGGGAGTAATTAGGCATTATACACGAACACTGCAAACAGCGAATAAAAAACAATTTGCCAACAAAAAAAGAACCACATGAAATGGTGGACAATGGGCAAAGAAAAATCTAAATAAAAGTCTACAAATCACACTGTACAAAAGACGAGGAGAAGGTAACCCAACAAAAAAATCTTAACACAAGACAACTGATTTCTTTACAGGTTTTAGTTGCTTCCGCAACATTGCAGCCAGCTATTTGTCTTAATCTAGCCAGGTAGCTTTGATACAATCCCTCCTACCATTACTCTATGTATTCTACCTTGCAGCCAATTATGAACGCACTATGTGATTCCTAGTGAATTTATTTTGACAATGAGCCTCTCATGTGATACCTTGTGAAATGCTTTTTGAAAGACCAAATATATAATATCATAAGCCTGGTTCAAGTCAAAATACTTTGTAGCTTCCTCAAAGAAGTCCAGGAGGTTTGTAAGGCATGACCTCCCCCTGAAAAAAACATGTTCACTATCCCCTAAAATACTATTATTTTTCAGTAATAATTCCAATTTGTGTCTAATAATACATTCCAGTATTTTACATGAGATGCAAGTTAAACTGACAGGCCTGTAGTTCCCTGGGTTAGTATGGTCCCCCTATTTATATATTGGAATTAGGCTACCTTGCTTCCAGTTATCTGGTATTTCTCCAGTGTTTTAGGGCCGGGTGTTTCTCCAGTATAGATTGCATAAAAATGTGTCCACATTTTACATTAAGTGGCCCTTATATGTGTGTAGTTACACTGTACCTACATAGTAAATACCTACTGTGTATTTACACATTGTTATATAGTACTTACAGCCTTAAAACCTGTTTGCAGTTCCGGGAGTGCCACTAGGGGAGTGGAAATTGGCTGTCTGCCCCAGGGAACGGGGGAGGGAAGCCGATATTAGCTCGCTACATATATAAGTGATCCTGTGTGTTATGGTGACGGCTTGACGGGTGCTGGCTCGGAGGAGGTCGACAGGCCGAGAACCCTGATTTCTAGCCTGCTCCGTTACCCCAATCGCCAGGCTATTCTTCAGACTGCCAGGAAATACCCTCTGATTGTGGATGGAAAAGAGATTCGCGTCAACAGCGTGCAAGACTTTCTTCTTTACCCTGCCAGGCCCAAGTTGATCCATAAATCCAAGGCCCATGTGTTTGACTCTCCTGCTGCAGCTACCAAGTTTTTGGAGTGCCCATCACTGGTTACTTCAATCGACAGCAACAATTGACTGCCCAGCCTCGTGAATTCCAGTGTCTTTCATCCGGTTTGCCATTTTTGTACTTTACTACAGTAACCCTGGTCAGATGATTATGGTATTGCTACCTTGTCATGGAAATGTGTAGTGTGTCTCATATTTAGTATTCAAACTATGGGAGGCTATTGTGTTTATATAAGCTAACCTTAGCTACCAGCTAAACTAGCCGATCTCATTGTAAACAGTTCAATACCCAGGTGGATTATGTTATCCACTACATTGGCAGACCAGCTGCCTTATTGTTTGTTTCTGTGCGGAGTTAGTTACAAGTTACAGGATAGAGGGGGCTCTCTCATGCTCGTAGAAACCAAGGCCACAGATCTTTTTTTGGAGGGTGCATCCAACATTTTTTTCAGCATCACTGCAGACATATATTCTTTGCGGCTTTTTGATAAGTCCTTTTTAGAATTTTCCTTGTAGTGAGGTGGAGATCGTGTTCATTGTTTGTGCACCATATTGTTACAATGTATGTGCCTTTGTTAATTTTGTAATTATTGATTATGGATAATATCATTATTAATTCATGGAATTTGCATGTAGCTAATTATCCTATGAAGCAAGTACAGTGCTTAGATTACCTTTTTTGGAAGGGTGTTGATATTACTTGTTTGCCGGAGACTCACTTATTAGCTAGTGTGCTAGCAATACCATCGACTTCTCACACTCCAGCCGCAAGGCATGGAGTATCCTGAACAACCTCACTGGCAGGTCAGACACTCCTCGTCACTGCCCCATTTCTGCAAATAAAATCGCATCTCAATTTGTGAAAAATGGGGTATACGAGGGTAAAGACCGCGAGTCATCACGACTCGTGGCAAAAGAAGTGTCTGACCTCTGGAGGGCCCCAACACCTAGTAGCGACAACATCTCCGGTGAATTCACACCGGAGGAGTTCGCTACTGCCCTCCAGCACATAAAGCCAGGAAAGCTCCGGGCCCTGACTCCATCTGCCCGGAGCTTATACTCCATGCTGCACCTGCTCTGAAGTCCTGGTTAAGAGCTTTCCTCTCTTCTGCTTGCGCCAACTGAAGATCCCCAAAATCTGGAGAAGAGCCCTAGTTGTCGCGATCCCGAAGCCGAATAAGCCTGAAGGGGACCCTAAGAGCTATCGTCCCATCTCTTTGCTCTGCATCCCCTTCAAGATCCTTGAGCGTCTTATCTACGCCCGCGTCGAACCGATTGTTGACCCACTGCTCCCCCGGGAGCAGGCTGGGTTCCGACGCGGGAGATCGACCGTAGACCAAGTCACTTTGTTGACCCAAGACATCGAGGACAGCTTCTCGGCCAAAAAGAAGGCTGGAGCCGTTTTTGTCGATCTGACGGCTGCCTACGATACCGTATGGCATCGCGGCCTCACCTGCAAGCTGCTCCGCCTGCTGCCGGACAGGCACATGGTCAGAATGATCATGGAGCTTGTCCGAAATCGCAGCTTCACCCTCACCACCGGTAGCGGACAGCGAAGTAGGTTACGATGCCTCAAGAACGGCGTCCCCCAGGGATCGGTCCTGGCCCCCCTCCTCTATAACATCTACACCTATGACTTGCCTGACACAGTCTCGCGGAAGTATGCCTACGCAGATGACCTCGCGTTGGTGTACTCTGCTGGAGACTGGCAGTCATTGGAGGGGACATTAGGCCAGGATATGAAGACACTAGTGGCATACCTCCAGAAATGGAGATTGAAGCTCAGCGAGGCAAAGACGGTGTCGGCAGCCTTCCATCTTTACAACAAGGAGGCCAAACGTGAGCTCCGAGTAAATATCGGCGGAATACCCCTGCCATGTTGCGCTGAGCCAACGTACCTCGGCGTGACACTGGACAGGTCGCTCACGTTTCGCCGACACCTCGCGTCACTGCGCAAGAAGCTAACATCTCGTGTGGCATTGATGAGGCGACTAGTCGGGTCAGGCTGGGGCGCCGGGGCAAGAACACTGCGTACGGCTGCCCTGGCCCTTGTCTACTCGACTAGTGAGTACTGCGCGCCAGTATGGTGTCGCAGTGCTCACACCCGCCTCATCGATACGCCTATCAACGAAGCATTGCGCATTGTGACAGGATGCCTGCGTCCCACTCCTGTGGACAACCTCTCCATCCTTGCAGGCATCCAGCCCGCTGGGCTTCGCCGTGCGGGAGCCATAGCACGTCTCGCATGCCGGGCCATGGAGCCAAACCATCTGCTTCATGAAAGGCTCACTCTAACAGCTGAGCCTCCCCGGCGCCTCAAGTCGAGACACCCATTTGTGCCTGCCGCACGGGAACTCCTGCAGCAATGCAGCGACCTTAATATCAGTGCGGCACGGTGGGTGGATTACACCTGGAGCACGGAGTGGGAGAAAAACACCTCTAGACTCCGTGACTTCATCCCAGACGCCGGTCCTCCCCCATCGGGGTGGACCTGCCCCGACTGGCGGGGTGAGGCTTAACCGCCTCCGGACTGGCGTCGGGCGTTTCTGCTCATCGATGCACAGATGGGGCTTGGCCTCCTGCGCGGCCTGCGAGTGTGGCGCAGAGGAACAAACCGCAGACCATGTCATCCTGGATTGCCCGAGCAATTTATCGGGCACCCAATGGGATCCATGGTCTGTCGGTTTTGGATGACGACACGGTGACATGGCTGCTGGAGGTGTGCCCCGAAATATAGCCTGGGTGAACCCCCCCCTAGGCTTGAGGTGGTAAAAGGATAGCCCCTCGGCCCCGAGCCTAGGGGAGCAGGAAAAGAATATACCCAAACGACGAAGAAGACTTATTAGCTAAGGACGTTAATCGTTTGCTAAACAAACATTACAAGGTGATCGCATTCTCGATTGTTGGGAGTAAGCAGAGGGGTGTTGCTATTTTAGCCAAAAGATGGCTTAATCTGGAAATTCTGTCTCAAAGTACGGATAAAGAAGGGAGATTCTGCCATGCAGTCCTGTCTCTAAACCCAGTTACGATTTTCATTGCTGTTCTTTATGCACATAATGTTTGGCCAATGCGCATTTCTTTGGCCAAGTGAGACACTCGTTCTCTTCATTGGGGAACATCCCAATTGTTGTTAGCTGGTGATTTCAACCAAATATTTGACTAAGTTTCAGACACTTCTCATCAACCAATCAATCTCTCAAAAACACACAGTTACTGAGGGATTTCACAAATGACCTCTCTATGTGTGACCCTTGGCGAATTGAAAACCCCACCGCTCAGGACCACACATTTTACTCAGATAGGCACAAATCGTACAGCAGAATTGATGCAATTCTAATTTCTGAGAGTATTTTAACATTTGTCACTTCCACCGAAATACAAAATATATTGATTTCTGATCACGTGCCTGTAGCTTACTCTTTTAATTTCACTCCAGATGTGAAGAGAGCTAAACACTAGAGGTTTAACCCTTTTTGTTGCAGGATGAGAAATGTATTAGTCATGTAACTAAGGCCTGGAAGAATTTCTGTTGCATAACTCTAGCTCTGAGGTAACCCCTCACTTCCTTTGAGAGGCAACCGTTGTATACACAGCAGTATCATATATCATATGCATCTTACTTGAATAAATCCAGATCACGGCAGTTGACACAGTTGGAGAAGGACATTAATACTACTGGATCACAATTTAAAACGAATGTTTGCGATGACAAATTGCGGCGACTAAAAGTCTTAAATGCAAGGCACAAAAAAATATATAGAGACAAAGCAAAGTTATTTTTGCTCAAAACTACACAATTATACTATGAATACGGTGAACGGCCAAGCAGGTTGTTAGCTCTTTGTTTAAAACAAACGGAGCAGCTTGCTTCTCTTGATGTATTAGAGACTCATCAGGAAAGTTGCGCTACCAGCCAGAAGAGGTAAACCAGGTTCTGAAAAGCTACTACTCTCAACTGTACTCATCTGAAATGTATGCTAACGCTACAGCTTTAGATTATTTTTTAAGTAAACTAGATCTACCCCAACTGACTCCGCAGCAAGCAGCACTATTATGGCGTTTTTTGTAAGTATGATACGGTACAGCACAGTAACCATCCATACCCGTAACTATCCCCTTCACAGGTTGAGTCCCTGTGTCGTTTTTCCATCGCACAACAGAATCGTGAAGATAGGAGGAGTTAGATAGGAGGAGTTATCTGAAGTGACAGAAAAGAATGCGACCGCAATATATATATACGTATATATATATATATATATATATAGGCAAGTTTCCCCACGAGGACAAATAAAGTATATCATATTGTATCTTCTATTTATTTTTCAACATTGGTCCAATTTACCAAGATTACATTTACACGATTTACACTTACACATTGATACTGTCCAGTTCAGATCCTTTTGTTTCAAAGGTCTGGGTTTAACTGGAGCATCAGAATGCATCGAAGTGATTCCTATATCTTTCTAAAAATCTATTTATGTGACTTATGAAAATGTTTTACTATGAAAATGTATATTCTAATTGCATAAATGAAAATGAAAATGACAATACTATACTTTGTCCTTTCAAAGAAAACGTGTTTATTTCAGTTTTCGTAACACAAACCTAACTCGTCATGAGTAACCCAACTAGATCATGCAAACCTGACAATAATGACAAACTCTATATAATACTCTTTGAATAAAACCAATAATCGAAGTGAAGCTGAAAAGAAAACATGCCGGTTGTGTCTGCCGGACTGAGATTTAGTGTGACGATTCTGTGACGATTGCGCTTGACCAATCAATGGTCTGCAGTATTACTAGCTCCACCATTAGGTCCATGTTTGGCTCGCTAGTACCTCAACAGAGCAGCTCGCTTGACGGTGGAAAAAGCGACAAAACGTGGGAGCACAGCTTGGTTACCATGCCGTGCCATACCATGCTGTGCAGTAGAAAAGCGCCATTAGATGCCCCCTTGTCTTTAGGGGAACTGGAGGAGGCTTTGAATTGAATTAATAAAGGGTGCGCCCCGGGATTGGACAGCTGCCATCAGAACTGTTTCTCTTCTTATGGAAACAGATTGGCCCCCTTCTTTTAAATTCTATTAATTATTCCTTATAGGTAGGCTCACTTCACAGGGACCAAAAGTCAGCCTTGGTATTTATTTTATTGAAAAAAGGCAAGAACCCTTTAGATTATGGTAGTTATTGACCCTTACGTTTGCTGAATTTGGACATTAAAGTATATGCCAAATGTTTGGTCCAGCACCTTGAATCCTGCATTTATTCTCTAATCCATCATGAACAGACAGGATTGATAAAATTGAGACATGCTTCAGATAATATATGTAGTTTGCTGCATGTTCTAGACCAGGCTGATACTCTTCCCTCACCATCCTACCATTGGATGCAGAAAACGCTTTGACAGGGTGGAATGGCGTTATACTATGTTTGCAGGGTTGAGACGAATTGGATTTGGTTCTCCCACTATCGAAATGATAGGTACACTGTATAACTCCCAAACTGCCTGCCTTTCCACAGGAGTGATGATGTCCTCCCAGTTCCCTCTGTCAAGGGGCACAAGACAGGGCTGTCCTTTAAGTCCTGTTCTTTTTTCCCTCTCACTCGAACCTCTAGCACAGGCAGTCTGACAAAATGAGTTCATTTCCACTATTATAGTAAAGGGCACTAAGCATCATATTTCTTTGTATGCGGATGATGTGCTTTTGTATCTGTCAGACCTCGATTAATCTCTTCCTAACGCTCTGCAGCTTTTTGAGGTATTTGGTTCCTTTTCTGGATATAAAATTAATTGGACAAAATCATTCCTGTTTCCGTTTAATGTAGAATCTATACATCCATCAATAGCACAGCTGGCATCTGCTTTACCCTGTAAAGAAGACCTGACATACCTTGGTGTCATAATATCAAAAATCCTATCCGTAATTAAAAAAACTAAACTATGATAGTATATTAACTAAAATTAAGACTGATTTGGATAGATGGTTATCACTTTGGGTCACACTGCACGGTAGAATTTCCACGATCAAAATGAATGTGTTGCCTTGTCTTAGTTTTTGGTTCTCTATGTTACCTCTTTCCCTCCCTTACAAGTTTATCAACTAATTGAATGCTTTGTGCTCCAAATGTATTTGGAATGCAAAGCATTCTAGGATACAGTTGGCTACTTTACACCGCCCTAAATCTTCTTGGGGTCTTGCCCAGTACTATTACTGGGGTTTTAAACTAAGAGCTATGCAGGTATGGTTTCATCCCGAAATCTCTGTGTCCTGGCATCCTATTGAAAGTGAATGATCTAAACCATGTCGTTTGCAAGATTTACTGTTTCCGGGTCTTAAACAGAAGTTTATCTCTCTTCGTACGGGCAATATTATTACTAACACTGCAAATATGGGACAGAGTTTGTAAAAGTTTGAATCCAGTCACGCTATCTCCTATCTGGTGAAATTTATCTCTTCTTACGGGCTCGCGCCCCTTTGTGTGCTCCCAATGGTCGACATCTAATATATATACTTTAAAGGATATATTTAGTGGTGCAGATCTACTCAATTTTCAGGAATTGTGTGACCAATACGGTATACCTAGCTTCTCTTTCTCTATGTATCTGAGGCTCTGTTCAGCCCTTCATGCTTCCAGGCTCCTTTAACTACTCATCCATTGGTTAATTTATTTTATAATTCTACCCTGAACAGAAGTTTTGTCTCTTTAGTATACAGCAAATTGTCGGATTATAACTTAAAAAACTCCCGATCATATCAATGTGTGACAGGGAGTTGAAGAAATTGGGTGCTATGCCAGATTGGGTTACTGTTTGGCAAAATGTTTTTTTTGTCATCAAAAAATTTAGTACACGAATTGATCCATTTTAAACTGTTAACATGTTGGGGACAACTCTAAATTGAATTTACCATTAAAATCCAGGAAGATTCTGCTTGCAGGATTAACTGCTGCAAAGAAAACTATACTGAAGGGCTGGATGGAACCTCTGAATGATTACAGAGTGGCATGGCAGGGTTACTTTATTGATATTATTCTCCTTTAGAAAACTACAGCTCGACTTCACAGAGCTTCCTGTAACACAATCACAACTTGGAATGTGGCTGCAGATGAAGTTGCTAACTTGCAAGCACAGAATTGTTGAATTGTATTGTCTCCAGGGTCAAGGGAAGGGGGTTTGGAAAATGAAAAGAACAAAACAAAATAATTTTTCACAAAAAAAAGAACAAGTAGTAAGAACAACAGTAAGTACGTAACTTATTGCTGAGAAGTTCCTCTATCCAATCATATATGTAGATATCTCATTGTTTCCCAGTGCTGCGTATTTATGAAATGGCGGACGACCGCTATGGTTTAATGGTAGGGGAAACACTGAAATGAGAGAAACATGAAGAGAGAATTGAACCAGAGTGATTAAGCTTGGTTAAGCCACTTCTACCGGACACCAGGTAGAATGCACGGACTGGGCTTGAAGGACGTAAAAGAATGTTGGATGCGTCAGGTGAGAGCAGGCACTCTGGTGTTTGGAACTGCCCCAAAACCCAAGAATTCTGAACATGAGTCTGTGAATACATTTTGAAAATTCCACAGGACCACCTGTCACATTGTTCCCATCTTTACTGTATGTTCTGGGAGACCTAGTTCCTGTTGCAAATTGTTCCAATTCTGAGGCACGGCATATCCAAACTGTTGTTGGAGAGAAAAATAATAATTTTCAGGGACTGGAAGCCTACAGAGGTTCCCATCTCAGAAGGGCAAATTCAGGTTTGCAGAATATCTGCAAAGCAAAACCTGTCATTCAGGATGCTCAATAGTCAGGAAAGTAGTGAAAGATCATATCTGAAATGGGTAAAGTACCTTGCATTTATTGGAGAATTGAGTTAACACAGTTGCTAATGGCAGAAGGTGGGAAAGAAAGAGTACAGTTGATGCACAACTTCATACTCCTCACTATGTACAAAGGTATAAACAGGGCCATTTCAAGCTTTTTGGGAGCCCTAAGCAAGATCTTGTTTGGGGATCCCCCTACTTCAAAGCCCACCCTGAGCACTCGCCAGATCGGCATTAAACACCTGCATAAATTTGACCAAACGTATGCAAAATTGTCAATTTTTTTAATTTTAGCCACATTTTTACAAACCAATATATTAAGTCTTATATATAACGAAACCTAAATCAAGATGAACATGCAAACGATAAATAATTATTTAATAATATTCATTAGTATTTGTAACCGTTTTTCAAAATCAAAACTACTCCACAAAATAAACATAAAATTAGACAAATGATTATATATATTATAATATATATATATTATACAGCATTCCCATTTAAAGCAAACTTGACACATTGGCCTCTCATAATCCTATGTGATTCGAGTTGAAACCCCTTTTCATGAGGTCAGAACATTTTACAGTAATCTCTCAATGGTAAAACTACTAGAAGTTGGTTTCATTTCTATGCGATTTGATAGAGGAACTTCTTAGCTTTAGGTATGTGTAATGGTTTAAAGAGGGGTGGAGGGAGGAGTAGAGAGGGCTCCTCCTCCTCTTTGTCTGCTGTCAGTTGTTCCTGTTCCCTCCCACAGCTTGGAGCCTACAGAACCTTGGACAGCGGTGGCCTCACACCTTCCCTTGGCTAGGCATGGTGACAAATGGTGATGAGGATGATGGAAGGCTGCCTACTGAAAGCTTAGCCTTCCCTGGCTACGTTAGGCATGGTGACAAATGCATTGTGATAGAGCAATCAACAACCTAGCCATCACACTCTGGACTCACAGAGCCATTCTGGACACACACTCTCTGTTAATGTCAATAAAAAATGTTATAAATGATCTGTGTGAGAATTAATAAGCAAGCTTTATATTACACCTGGCATCTAATTGAATAAGTGTTCTGCACTGGTATAATGTTAGAGAAAGTTCATTCTTTTATTTTACTGAAGATTAGCACAAAAAATTCTGACAACTTGACTGACTTAACTTACTTCACCAGTGAGGTTCAACAGTGCGAGGAAAACGTGACGTTATGTAAATATTCAACTCACTTTTAGTGAGAATGAATGCAGAGAATGGGCATGTGCCTAGACTTCATAGCTTTCCCTGTAGTTGGTTCACCCTCCGCCTATGCCTTAGACACAGGCATGCTTACCTGAGGTTGATCAGCAATCTGCTCAGGTGTTGCCTGTTGTCATCATTAGGTCATCTGTGTAGGCACAGCCTACCATGCCTGTGAGAGAGATTTTGGGACATGGAGAAAGTGGTGCTGTATGAGTGCTTTTTTTCCATTCCTTTATTTGTTTTGGGCTGCCCCAGAAAGGGAAATACAACAGCCATTGGCCTATTGGAACACTTCACATTTTTCTATCCACTCACCACCTGGTATTGTGGCCACACCCATCATCCTACCACATAAGCATAGTTTGCCAAGTAATTTGTAAGAAAAAAACAACATGAGCTAACATTGACTGTAGCCCCATTGTTGAAATGGATGTAAACGTTTGCAGGTCTAAAAGGTGTAGGCCTACTATCTCAGTTGTAAGAGTAGTTTGACTATGGATGAAACTAGCTAAAAAATACATTAAATATAGGCATTTAAGTTATGTTTTGGTATAATTTTTACAATTACCCGAGATTAGCTCCATCTTTCAACATTATATTGAGCTTTTAAAAAATCGATCTCTGTCCTCCTTAGCAAGCTAAACGTAAAATAGATGGCAGCTAAGCTACAGTAGCTAACTAAAATGTTAGCTATGATGCTAGCTATCGATAACGCACATTAGCGCATTAGTAACGCTACTAGGACACTCTGACTGAGGTGAAATATACTCCATAAAACAGTAAATAAATTGACAAATATGTCATACCTTTGTCTTTTGGAAAAATTTTCTTCCTAAGTTTCTTTCTGTTTCTTTTTCAGTGCCTTAAGGATAGCCCACTTCCTTTAAACCAACGGAAGCTAATCTTCGCTGCTTAACAAACTCGCCTCCATTGTCCTTGTCCTTAGCTAACAATCATTATCAATGACAGTACATTATTGCTTGATAGTCTCTGAACATTTATTATGATGACATTGAAGTCAGCTCGCTCACAAAGGGGGCCTATGTCCATTGCAGGATCTTAATTATGCCAGATATTGGAGCAAAAAAATGATCCTACAATCTAACCTAGACATTAAATGAATTTTAAATTTGAATCATTTGGATATCAAGTTATTGCCTCCCACAAGGCTCCCACAGACTTTTCTACCAAAAATGAAATTTTGTGAAAATGTCATTTATATTTTTACTTTGTGATAGAAAATTAATATAGCAACAAAAACATCAATAATAATACAATTATTATTATGCTATAATTATATTAAGGCTGCATTTTTGTAAAATACACTCTTCAATATTTTATTTGTTGATAATAAAAGAGTACAATGTTACACAAAAGGTTGTCTGAAGTTCCCCACCTTCCTAAACGAATCCCTTTTAAGGAACATCTCAAGAGTGAATCTTGTAAGAGATGTGATTGCATTGTAATCTTGTGCAAGGAAAAGCCCGGGCAACAACAGGAAATGTGATCGTTAATTGTAGTTTTCAAAAGCCATAATTGCTTTAAATTCCCTGTAATTAATCAGCAATTGTGGCAAAGAGAGCTTTTCATAGCTCTGCTCTTGACGTGAAGAGCTTTTCAATATGGAGAACATAAATATAGATGAAAGCGAGAGAGAGGGACACCTCTGTTCCCCATTTAGTGCGCATTTAAGGAGCTGAAGTTGTGAGAACAAGAGTGTGGGACATTTGTTTATCTTATACGCATTGCTGCGTTTACCAGTCGTGATGCCCAGAATAAAACAGTGCCTCGGGACAAATTGGCATGCGTAGGCAAATTTTTCACAAGATGATTATTTTGGTCTATATTAGGATTTCCATACCTATGAATCCGTGGGGTATTAGAGGTATGCTGAAGGTGGAAACTCCCCCCACGCACACAACTCGTCCTGAATGGGGAACACCTGTTTTGTCAGCCCCCCCCACCATACCCCCGCTGTGCTGGCAGTCAGAGACGTGTCCGAGGGGCCTTCTCCAGCAGCAGATGCTGGATAATTACATCTAAAGGGAGCATCGCGCCCCATCTGCCTGGAAGAGCCACCAGGGGACGGAAACACTCTCCTCCTCCGCCAACAAGAGAGGAAGAGTTAGCTTTCTTCTCTCCTTCGTCTTTTCTTTCTTTCTTTCTTTTTTTCCTTTGTAACTTGTTGCTGTGATTAGAAATGTTCAGAAAAGGGCAACTCCGGTCCTCAATAACCACAGAGGATTCTGGTCTTGTCATGAATCTGGCCTAATCAGTAGACATCAAAGCTTCAGCAGAAGTCTCGTGCTTTGCCATTGCGTGTCCTTGATGTATTTAGTGCAGTTTTAACACCAGTTTTAGAACCTCCCAGACCAGGCAGGTTGAAGCAATAGATTCTGGAGCATGGCCAAGTGTTTGGGTCCTCTAATGGTCACTTATTTTAATCTTTGGACCCCAGAGTGGACAAAACAGTTCCCACACTGAACTGCATGTTAAAATGTGTTACATAAATCAGTGCATGTAAATGTAAATGTACAATATGTGGAACAAAATGTAATGCTGCTCCTCGTGCAATGACATGCTGCTCCTCGTGCAATGACATGCTGCTCCTCGTGCAAAGAAGTCAATGCACTTGATATAGAATGGCCCTATGTTTGGATACAGCTGCAAAATACATCAATATTGACCTGAAAGCACATGCAATGAATGAAACAGGCTTTGGGTAAGGCAGTGCTTTCTCCTGAAAGCACTGACCTTGTGTAAGATCAAGCTTTATTCTCATAAAAGCCAGGTTAGGTTTGGCTATGCATAGGGCTGACCTGAATGTGTGACATCTACTGTCACACACCCCAGTGGGCATTTTTACAACATATGGAGCTATGCACTGCTGTGAAATGGAGCTGAAAGGATCAATGCAAATATCAAACCTGGAACTGCCCCATAGTTCAAAACATGCTGTATCCTACACAAATACCAGTAGTGCACATATTTTACCAACAAAAGTAGCTACACTGTACAGAACGGGCTTTTACTTTCATGAATTTCAGTGATGGAAGGAAACTGTTTACCTCTTTGAAATGTGATACATTTAAAGGTTGCTGACAATGGACTGTGCTCCTTCAGCGAGATTGTGTGAGGATCTTCAACATTTCCTAGAGGGCCGCATTGTCTGCGTGCTTTCTCCCTTTGCTCGGCACCTGATCCAGATAATTGCTGTCATGATTGAACAGATTTATCTTCCCAGCCCAGTTCTAAGCACATTAGTCTTTTAAAAAGAGCTGGAAATCCTGGGGCTAGAGATCCCTCAGTTTCCCTCCATTTTCTCATTGGCCATGAGAGGTGACATCATGCCGTATGCTCCATATTTGCAGGACACTGACAGAGCATGCAGCATGCATCAGTAAATATACTGTGACATACCAATGTATAACCTCATTGACCCAGGCATGCAATAGAAAAAAAAATAGTGCAGATCTTTGCTTAGAGAAAACCTCAATGGTAACATATATCCAGATGGAATCATAATGATCAAAATTATTATCAGGTACCTGGGCCTGGTAAGTGCTCTTACCTCTGAATTACAATGGTGTGTGTGTTTGCGTAAGAGAGAGAGATAGAGTGTATATGCCTGTGTCTCTTGCTGTGCTGTGTGTGGGCTCCTGTAACTAGGGAAACCCCATCTCATCAGTTTTACTAATTGGAGAATCCCTCCCACTCCCACAGAGCAAGCTGGACCAGGAGTGTCTCCTCTCTCCTCCTCCTCTCCATCCTGTTAAACCCTGTTGTTGCCATTTCCGCTCTCATTAATTGACTCGCAGCCCAGTTAAAACAACTGCTCCTTGCCACCCCCACCCCCAACCCCCTCCTCCGCCCCCTTACATTTCACAGAGCACTTTTAATTGGACTTTTAATTTTCCCGGTTGCGCGTGTAATTATTTGTTTGCTTTTATGTGTACGCTGCAGACGAAAAGAGCCTTCTCACAGCCTGAGATTATTTTTGATCAAACACAATGACCTACAACAACCCCTCTCTCTCCCTCCTCTCGGCCCCCTGCCACCCCCTCGCACCAGTGTCTCCTATTCCACTCACTCAAAAGCCTGTGACTCCCAGATCTCTATCAGTTTGCATAACACAGGGAATTCCTGCACAAAGGACTCCAATACATCTTACCTGAATGAATTATTAAGCAGATAACAGAGCCGAAAAGTCTGCAAGGAAACCAGAGACGGACGGAACGTTACAAACTATATTCGCACGTGCTGCCCTGCCTCTGTTTTCTTGATGTGATGGAACCGAGAGGATTCCACAGGTTCATTAGGGAGATTTCATGTACGTGTCTCAAGCAGCTCGCATCTGTGCGCATGCTGCTTCGCCCCATAACCTCAATTTCAACGCTTGCTAGCACACGCATGCAATCTCCCAGTCAATACAAAAGCCAAGATTTCTGCATTTCTTTATGGAACCTAATAGATAATTAGAGCTTTGTGTTGCCTTTTGGATTGAGTACCCCCCCCCCCACAACCCCCCACTCAGAGACGGAACGCTGTTGTTGGCGATTGCCGCTTGTCACTCTGATAACTGTTATGCGTTCCCTCGAGGTCAGACAGTTGAGTGCTCAACGTGACACGGTGATTGAAACAGTGTGAAGAAATACAAGGCACGACCAATGGGGTCGGCCTCATCAAAACACAAGTCACTGTCCATTAATCAATTACACCGCGGACTGACAACAGAGAACACGTGCAAAGGAGATAAAACAGCACTGACTGGTGTGCCCACCCTTAGAACATTGTACCAAAACAAGGACAGTATTTCATTTCATTGTGACTGAAAATAAAGACTTCACCAAATGTACCTTTGTTTTAGACACAGGTTGCTTGAAATGAGAATCCATTAATAAGGCTCTTTCTCTTGCACAATGAGAGGCCACACATTGAAAGGTTACATGCAGTAATTATGCAGGTGTGGTCTGAATGATGGTGAGAAGAGGCGATGTTAGACCTTGGTTATCTGAGCTGAACAGTGTGTCTGATGCAGCTGTGCTGAGTGGAGTCAGATGGTAAACATCTTCAATGTGATGAATTTGCTTGTTTTTACTGGCTCTTGGAGATGCCCCGTTTCAGCAATTAGAACCAGTTTTGTTTCAACACTCACATTATGATGTTGTTATCTAGTCTAGAGAGTACGAGGGGGTGTAGGGACCGAGACACACACGCACGCACACGCACGCACACACGCACGCACACACACACACACACACACACACACACACACACACACACACACACACACACACACACAGTTAAACATGCACATACTCACAGAGGAAGAAACACATATGCTTGAATGTGCATGCACATACACATACACACATTCTTCACCTTTCTGAAATGACAGTGCTGATTTTTTTCATCCACATCTTGTGGTGCTAACATAACTAATTACAAAATGTATAAATCTGGAGTGTCAGGAAAAGGTACAGCACCGAACTTCAGCACTTTGAAGCCTGTCAGGTTCCCATACCATTTGCAATTATTTATCAGTTTTTTGGTCAATCTTACCTTTCCCCACAAAACCCTGCCTGCCTGACCAGTGACTTCAGGAAACTAATAACATTCTGTATAAATGCTCTTCCTCTGGTGTACACAAACCCTGTATATACTCCATTAGTGGATTACACCATTTACAATTTCTGTGCGGTCCTTGTCCATGATTGCCAATGGCCAGAGAATGGAAGACTGATTTGTGCAATTGGCTCCAAATTGTTATTCTCTCTGAGATGCATTGCCTTTGCGGGGGGAGTTACGTGTAAGATTATAACTTTCCCTTGCTTTGAGTGGCACAGTTTTTTGTGCAGTCATTTTTGTTTTTACAGGACAACTGTCACAGCAATGGAAAGGTGTGTGGAGCAGCAGTGAGATTCCAATTGCAGTGCTGTGGCCAATGCACCAGCTGCAGTGCTTTCTTATATAAACCTGCCAGGTGCACAGTATCACATGTCATATGATAATTTGGTGAGGTATGTTTGTTGGTGTGAAATATCACATTATTCTTGCTGCTGGTGACAAATAAAATAATAATAATAATAATAATAATAATAATAACAATAATAATAGATGTTTTATAAATTCACCTCATTTCTATACCCACTATGGGGGGATGAGTCAATTAATCCCCAATGGAAGGTTGTTTTCCTTCCAATAAAACAGGGGGGAGAAATTGCAATGTGCCAACAGACACCTATTCTGCTTCCTCTTGTTCTCCCCAGACATGCACTTTAACACCTCCATTCAAGGGGGCTAAGGCCAACGAGCCTTTTCCGTTTGCAAACAATAAAAAAAACAAAGACAGGGAGAAGACAGAAAATTCACCATCATGAAAGAATTCAAGGGAACAGAATGATTTGGGGTGAAAAGAGGCCCAGGAGGGAGCAGTGAGTGGAGAGCTGGGGGAGCGTGACCTGGATCTCAGGAGTGACTTATGAGTGCACTCTCCTAATGACGTCATCACCAGGAAATCCCGGATTAATCAGGCACACAGTCAGCTGCAGACCAAAGAGGGAAACCGTGGAGGCTGGGGGGCGGGGATTCCTGATTTCTGTCTCTAACATCCAATTTTAAATGCACTGATGATATCCCTGGAAATGTCCCTGGAAATGCTGGGGCAGAAAGCTGAATGATATTGTGTTAGCTACATCACAAAAACAGGTGTTTGCCTGTTTGCAAGACCAGGATAATAATATACCAGGATGTAATATAATCTAATGCAGAAATCAAGTCAAAATCCCCACAATCACAATTCAAACCCATATTAACTCTTAAGTCCCACTTACTCTCTTCATGGAATGCACCACACCGCTTGGTGCTATTGTTTTGTGCTTATTGTTTTCTTTGAAACGAAATATTTTAAGATTGTCACTAAATGTTGTTGCAATTGCTATTTTGATGTATTTTTATGTAGTGTTGTTTTTTATTTATTGTATTTTTTTGCTGGATCCAAGCCACCTGCAAACACCATGGAAGGAAGGGGGTTGAGAAACGGGCACAACACAGATGGCATTTGAATATCTCTGGAGTTGGAAACCTGGAGAAGCAAGAGGCTACCATTGCCGAGTTCTCACTGCTGTTGTAATTGTGATTCATGGGCATGTTTTTGAAGCATGATTGCAGTGTTATTAAATCATGTTGTGCACATTAACAGGATACTACTGTTGTGCAAATAAATAACAAGCAAGACAGGTAATGTAGGCTGCATTCAGCTGTTTAGACATAAATACCATGGCGACGACACAGCTGACACCAAGCCTGTCACTCGGTCCCTGGCTACAGCAGAAAAAGCAACGTGCTGTAAAAACTCTGGTCTGAATTTCTGCCACCCTCTTACAGAGAATGTGCAGCAACAGTCTGAGGAGGTGCATTGTCAGAGGAGCTGAGGTGCATCAGTGTTCAATGGAGGTACAGTGATTCTCGGGGAGGGGGTGGGGATATCATATAGGAGATAACACTCAATTTGGATGCAGTAAATTATGGCAAGCAGGAGGTGCAGGAATGGTGGTAGCGATGAAAGGATGCACAGTAATGGTTAAGAGAACCTCTTCCTCACGCCCGTACACAGATGTCCCTCCACTGAGGCTCTCCTTCCGAAGCTGCTGAGGTAAGAAGATCGAGTTTTCCACTCGGCAGAGCGCAAGGGATCTGACTTCTTCCCCACAGCCCTCCAAGCAGCTCTGTGTGTGACATTTCTTAAAGGGGCAGGAGTAGCATCCTGTTGCTCAGAGGAAAATTCTGCCACAGAAGTGTATGTGCATGTCTGTGGGTGTGTGTGTGTGTGTGTGTGTGTGTGTGTGTGTGTGTGTGTGTGTGTGTGTGTGTGTGTGTGTGTGATTGAAATCCATTCCCACACAGGGAGTAGCTGGTGAATGAAGGATGCCATCGATAGCCCTCACAGTAGGGGCTTTGTTTTCTGGCCTGGAAGTATTGAGTGAAATTACCTGTCCTGGTTAACCGGTAATGTAGAAGCACTGCCACATCATTGCCGTTTACAGCGAACAATGACAACGTGTCTGCGCTGTTCTTTTGACTGCCGACACTACAATGCAGAGGGACTTGCCATTTAGGCCTGAAGTATGGGAAGCAAGCAAGCCCAGCTAAAAGCCTGCCCTCCAACATGTTTCCCACCATGACAGCATCTTGTCTTTTTTCAGCAGCATGTGATCAATCTATACAGTGCAGGCCCCATTCACAATCACAGCATCTCGTGTCCATTTGAGGCCGTGTGTGGTGGATAATGGAAGCTTGTTTGTAACCTATGCCACATGTTTGTTAGCATTCAGTATTGATGCGTATCTCACATCTAGATACAGTGCAGGAACAGGCTTCCTGATCCCTGAAATCTGGGAGATAATTTTAGAAGTAAATCTGGCATTGTTTCCATCAGCCACACATCCTCCTCTGGCTCCCACAGTAAGTTACACTGTGCAGTGCTTCCTGCCTAAGGCATTAGTGGTCTAACATTACCAATAAAATGTGATTGATTAAAATAACAATGCTTCTTTTACGGAAAACTGCATCGGTTACAGTTGCTCTTTGACAATGGCATGTTAGACAACAAGGAAGAGAAACAAACACAGTTGCCAAAGGATGTCCATTTATCTCGGTTATCTACCAACTCCCACAGAAGAGGTACTGCAAAAAGAGGTTTGGATGCATTAAGTAGGGAAGCTGTTGACATTAATGCTATTTTACTGAGATTCAGTTGCCCTTCAGAAATGTACTTATGTGCTGCATTGTTTGCATTCTCCAGCAACCAGTGGAATTACATAGTGTGTCCGTGTACAATTATGTAAATTACATACCATAAATGACTTACTATTTCAGACTGCACAATGCTATATAGATGGGCATCTCATGTCTAAAATATATGTAAAGTAATTTTTTTAGGACAGTTTATTTTAAATACACAATGGTAATATTGTTATAATAGTATTATTACCTGTGGCTTCTCAATACATTGGTCCCAGGTCTGTAATACTCAACTCCTGCCACCATCACCTTTGTTTCAGCAGTGGCGGTGTCAGAGAATGGAAGTACTGAGTATTCTCTCCTAGTGAGCTCAAAGTTCACACCTTCACTCCTGTGGATGACACGTCTTAGTCTCTCGCATTCCCCGACTCGAGCTGCTATATTTAGTTCAGCTCCTTCTCCATATTTAGAATAATGAGAATTCTCACACTTTTTTTCCTCTCACTCCCTTTTTTGAAATTACGCTGACAGACTCATTATCAAAACAAAGCTAACCAGGCTCAGTTGAGTGATTATAACATCTTGTTTTGAAGTCTCTCTTGATATTTGACGAATGCAGATTGTGGACTTCTTCATCTTTTCTTTGATATTGTGTCATGGCAGTTCAGATAGATGAGCATAACGTTTTACATAACATTAAAGAGAACACTGATCATAATCCAATTAATGCCCAAAAAAACCTTGCTTCACTGAGTAAAAAAAACGTAAACAAAATAATTTCAGTTTGTTGGAGCTGATGATGTGCGCATATTCGAGAATGTGTCGAAAATGTAGCATTTAACATTATTAATTTGGGACACTTTTGATAAGCGATAATGACTTGGAGATTATTTGTTTAAATTAATATATTTGGGATTTTATTTCAGTGTAGAAAAGTTGATGATGTTGTGACTAGGGAAATGTTATCCTACTTTTAAAGCTCCTAGGGAAATGAAATTCTGTTTTCAAAGCACAATAAGATTATTAGACATGAGTATAAACCAATTACTGCTGTTTTAATTCACATTTAGATTAAACTGCATTCTAATGCGTGGATGCCTCAGAGGAGGAAATATATTTAGTTTAAAAAATTGCAATTGCAATTAAAAGTAAGATGCATGGTTATTTTTATTTCCATTAAAGAAGACTTTTTGAACCGATGGAAGGATTGTTTGCTCTGGATCAACTTTGCCATTGCAGAACAATCGCTCTCCGTGTAGTAAATGGATTGAAAAATGTAATTTAATGGGGGGCGTCACTGTTGTATCCTTAATCAAATGTGGTCTCACTGAGGGCAAAGACTGAACTTGAGTTGACTGAGTGAGTTGTGTTGAATTACTCAGATAAATGAATAACAATTTTCCTTTTTGGAGAGAATATATACACCTAAATATGTATTTATTTGCTTAGCACATGCCCTTACATATAGTGACTTGCACACAAAACATTTATACTGCACCCTCTGATTTACAAATCCTTACACTGCATGGTCACCCTGATGATGAGGATATTGTTATTATTAATATTATTATTATTATTATTATTATTGTTGTTGTTGTTATTATTAATGTTATTATTAACAATTATTATAATTATAATAATATAATTTTTTATTATTAATGTTATTGTTATTAATATTGTTATTGTAATAATTGTTATTTTGATATTAATGAAAGAAGCTGCCATTTGTGAAATGGCATAGGTCTGCATGTCTTGTTTGTGTGAAACCCCCCCAGGCTGAATAGTCTCTTCAGATACAAATGTTCCCTTTCTCCCACATTAACAACATTAGTTATAATACTTTCAAAAGAACATTCTGCATTGGCGATATTCAGTTATGTTAATTGGATTATTTTAACGGCCTCACTCCCCACCAAAATACACTATGATTACATACCCTGGGGTGGTGCACCACGGTTGAGTGCTTCGCATGAACATATATATGAGCAGTGGAAACAACGAGGGTTGCAATATTTACTGTGCTTCTTTCTATGGACATAGTCTCTGTCACCCCCTAACCTCCCCCTACACGCACATGCATTTCAGATGGCACCGAAATAAGCAGTTATGTAAAAATCTTGTTATCACGCAACAAAATATTAGAGAAGCACTGGGGTAGGCTTGATTAGACCTTTTTATCACCACATATGACATTATCTTAAGGAATTGGACACATATTTAGGCAAATTAGGTCACTCATATGATTTTATACTCCCCACCCCGAAGACCAGTGCTAGCATTCCGCATCCGAGTTTTCACAAAGTTCTTCGATAATGGAACAACGGATTCATGAGACTCTGAGAGAAGACACTGTAAAAATAATCCTTTGACTCATGCGGTGGCAGGAAAGTTATTAAGCGGGCGCAGTAGTCTCCTGTTCCCTCTTTTCATTGCACTCCTCTTTTCTCTATCACTTCATCGACCCCGGGATCTCATTGGACTGCTCTGTCTGCTTTATAGTGAATCAGCATTGGTGACAGGGTGTCGCGGCTCCGCTCAACACCTGTCCGTCCCCCCCCACCCACCACCCACCACCCTCCCCGAACACCCCCTCCCCTTGTCCGCAGAGTGGATGTGAATGGGGAGACTCCGGCAGCCCCACGCGCAGCTCTCAGCGTTCTGAAGGAAGGTGGTGGGTAGGGTGTCAGGGGAGTGTGACTCACACATCCTGATCACACAAGAAGGTGAAACGCTGCTGGGGCTCAGTGACAGGTGTCAAAATCTTGACATTATTAGAGCAGTTACAACCATTCGTGATTCAGCCCCCGGGACCAGAGGGGATCACGAAAAAGCTTTCCTGTCGGACATAAGTGAAATGTTTCACCGTAAAAAATGTGTCTGCGGTGAAAGAGAATAGGGAGCCCGTGTGAAATTCAATATTGAAAACCTGATAAAGGGCACCTGCAGTGATTCTCTGAACAAAGAAAACACGGGGGGAAAGCGTTTGTATTGGACGTAAGGGCTGTCTATGTATTCTGTGTTTAGAACATCCGACCATCCAACCTTTTTTATGAGTCTTTAAAAAGGAACATTGCCTTTTTGGGAGAACTTCAGATTAATGTTATGCTCCAATTAGATATGTTAAGATGAAGTGTTCATGGGCCTTCAGAGGACGACCCTAGGTGCCTTTAATCTGTAGAGGCTTACAGAGCGTGAGCATACAGTAATTGGGCTCGCTCATTAAATTGTAATTAACAAGCTCAGATCAATGCATACATGACTGTGGCAATGTTCAGCATTGCAGCCTACTGTCATGCACAGCACAAGACAGGGACCAAGCAACATAACTTTGCTTCCTCTCTCACGTCCCTTAATTGACTTTGTGTATGTTGCATTCCAAATGAAAAAATAAGTTGATGCCGAAGTTGTTAGCCAGCTCATTAGAGCATTGGTTAATTGGAGCATAATTGTTTTGGGAGTCTCTTCACGTAGTTTCCCAGACAAACGAATCTCTAAGGCTGCGGGGACAGACTGTCGGTAGACATTTCTTGGGACCCTCGAAAGGCTTTGGTCTCCATGCTAATTACTATCTACTGGAGCTTGGAAGCAGTACCGTAGCCTACCCTGATAATATTTATCACAAAATTGCAGTGGATTGTGATGGAATTCTAAACCCCTGGTTTCTATTCACCTCAGTGGCAGTTTGTGTTGTTCTTCCTGTGCTTCCCGTGCTTGCTCTTTCCCAGAATCCTCCGGCATTCAGCCTCTGGAGCTTCACCCACCTGGTTTACTTTTTATTTCAACCTTATTTGTATTAATGACCTTTCTGTTAGTGCAAACACTGCCGATGTAATGCTCATGAAGTGACTGAATCACCAGGACTTGTGGAGGACTATAGGTGGGTAATGAAGAGAGAGAGAGAGAGAGAGAGAGAGAGAGCATTTGCCAAACAAAGTGTAAGAAATGGGGAGCACTTCCCGTCTCCCCACTCAGTGTGCCGTGTGCTGCGCTGCAGCGAACACAAATCCGTTCACATCACAGAGCCCGAGGCTGTCTCACACACTGCATACGTTATGGCCCCTGATGGCTTTCATCTTTATTTCCAAACTAAATAGCTCAGGTGCGCCCAACGGCTAAATCGTTTTATGACTCATTGGATTGATATATATTTTTTCCTCAAAATTTCTTTCCCTTTTTGAGCTTTATTTATTTACGGTTTTGTTACATGAATCTGCCCCACTTTTAGGGCCGGTGGGAGTCCGCTGGGCTGTGCTCTGAAAAGGGGTGTGTCTCTCTCGGGGGTGGACACCAATCATGGAGAAGTACCCTGGTTGTCATAGTGGCAGAGCCAGAGGAGACAACGTTATTGGACTCCCAAAGTGAGGAAAGGTGTATGCTTAGGTCCTGACCCAATGGAATTTGTGTAGTTAGCCTTTAGCCATTGTTTGGACACGTAAAGACACCCTGACCAGGTTTAGAGGTTTACAGTTTACAGTTCTATAAGTTAAAATGAATCAAACAGCTGATCAGCCACACAAACCTTGCACACGGCCTTACACAAACCCACTTTATCCTTCTGTCTCCTGGTTGCTGGTTAAAAACATTCTCATGGGTCACCTTAGCATAACACTCCCATACTTACTTAATCAATCCAACAAGTAGTTCACGGTATTGTAAATGAGTCATACTTAGGAGGCCATTGCATCTCACAAATGACCAAACCTCAGAGTGGATCAACATTATACTGTAGACCATATCTTTCTGAACAATAAAACTGGAAAAATACTGCAGATGACAAAACAAGATGCGCCTGTTCCCACATATTGGCCTTCGTTAGGCAGAGAAATGCCTTTGTTCTTGACCTAGCTGGAAGATGAAACGAGATGACTGGGAACATGTTGTTTGCCACAAAACGGGCTGTTGGTTGCATCTTTCTTTTTTTGCTCCTTTCTTCTTGCTCTCTCTCCCCTTTTCTCTCACTTACTCTCTCCCTTCCCTGCCGTTTTGTCACGGGAACTCACCCTTAAATAATTCATGAACTGCAGCATGTAGGATTATACTTGTTAAAAAGTAATGAGGCATTGCAATAATAAATGGTTGTCATGTATTGTTTTACTACGTGTCTCTCGCAGTTGGAGGTGGTTCCTGGCCCAGGGTTCTTGCAAGAGGGTTTTGACTCTTGGCGTGACAAAGCGCAGGGATAAAGAAAGGGAGGGAGCGAAAAGAGCAAGAAAACAAAACACAAAAACAAAAGAGGAAACGTGCAGGTTTTAAAGGAATTAAAGGGCTAAAAGCTGTCATGGACAGTTTTCTTTTCATAGCCGGGGAGAGATCTGTCGCCGCTGCCATGGCGATTGTACATGGAGCCCTTTGAAAATGGATGGCATGGAAGAATACCTTTGTCATTGCTGTGCATTCGGGCCCTGTAATCAGGAAGACAGGGAGAGAAAAAAAGTCTCAGTTTGTGTGGGTTATATTGTCTGTGACTCAAGCCCTTCAATATTTTACCTTTCTAGCTCAGATCGATGACAACAACCCCAACCAGATGCTTTCAAAACTTCACATCAAACCTCAAAGGAGTTCTGCTGGGACAGAAAGGTGTTGTTAAACATTATTATCTCTTTGCTTCGCACACTCTCTAATCCTTAGTGAGTTACAATGCTTACAACTTCTCATACAATGCATTTTATAACCCATTTATATAGCTGGATTGTAAGGCCTCACTCAACGATGAAACACCAGTGTGTTGATCTAGATTCAGACGTGTCACACAGGCCAAGAGTCCAGCATTCTTATCACATGCAAGACTGTCAGACTGTACTTAAGTTCCTTTGGTTGCATTAAAACTCTTATGTATGAGATTGCAAACATTGAGTCTGGATAAATAATGCCATATGATAATGTATGAGGGGAAACTTTCCAATTTAAAACTCTAACCTGGTGGAGAATAATAGTCTTGTTGATATAACAAACAGGATGATTGCAACATTTGGGACCAAAACAAAACGTTTTGATCAAAAGATTTCACTAATAGCAGAAGCCTCAGTAACCAGAATATGTCACTGGAATATGAAGGAAACAATACCTCCATATTGATCTTTTCTTTTTGTCAGAAATATGGCCAAACATAGGCAAGATGCCTCCTATCTCTTAAAGATGCAGAACAACTCATCCATGCCTTTATCTCCTCAAAGTTGGGTTGATGCAATGTCTTACTGTCAGGCAGTCCAAATATTTTCCTCTCTCCAATTAGTACAGATATTGCAATATTTTTATATACTGTATCTCCTGTCCTTGTTTATCTTAACTGGCTTGTCATTAAATACCCGTTTTATTAATCTGTTTAATCTTGGCAAAGTCCAGGTTAAAACCTCAGAGCCAAAGTACAGAATGGCAGGACTGCATTTCCTGGTTCACTAGACTTTGTCACACCCAGACTAACTGGAGTTTAGCAGACTAACTGGAGTTTCTAATCACTCATGGTAACTTGAAAGTGCACATACAAGTACATATGTTCCAGAGTATTTACTCAAATTAAATATGTGTAAAATATTTGTTAAAAAATGATGCTATTAAAAGCTGTGTAGTGACATCATACAGCAGGCAATTGATTTCAGAACAGTGGACAGCTACCTGGAAAAACATGAGAAAAATATGAGATTGCAGCCCCAGTTTTAACTGTAAACTGGAAGCTAGAAGCAAGGAAATGCAACATGTAGAGAAGTTTCTTGCTGAAGGATTGGCGAGTGTGCGATCGTGTAGTTCTAGGCTACATCCAATTCACCCTTACACTTACAAATAAGATAGATTTGACTTGCTGTCGACAGATTTAACAGTCTGAATTCATTAAATTATACAGCTGTAGCAAGATGAAGAGCTCCATCAACTGCTTTTCCACTTTTTCCCTGTTCATTCCTCCCTTGCTGTGCTTACCCATCTGGCATCTGGTATACCCAGTCACAGAACTTTACCCTGTTGTGAATGTGCCTGGCCCAACTAATGCTCACTTTCTTATATAAGCTGATGGCTGAGATATTAACCCTTACTCTAATCATTAATTCATGTTTATTTGATTTGATATACATAATCAGATTTATTCAGATTTCAATAAATAGTTTTGTCATTATTTTGTCCTGTGTTGTGTCCACATTATTCCATTACATATAGTTTGGATCTAGGTAATTTTAGAAATGATTATGAAATACAACCACACCAAATTGTTTTGTAACTGATTACTTATGCTTCCTCTTTTTTTACTATAATTAGACAGTTTGAAGGAGTTTTTTTATGGCTTTTGTTCTCCTCAATGCACTCCTGTTATGGCACTAAACTGTCCCAGCATGGACATTTTGAAAATAACTATTTCAAGTAGCCATGAAAAAACATCTTATGTTATTGCACCACTTATTAGAGCTCAGACTCATTTGCATAAGAAAAAACAAAACAATGACGTGAAAAAAAGAGATAGAAAATAACTTTTTTTGACACTGGACATCACAGGGCACTCAGAGTTATGGAAAGGAGAAAGTGAAATCAAATGAAAAGGGGAAGCTGAATAAAACTGACTATATAAAGACATCATGTCACGGAGGCCTGTGGTGCTCTGATTAAAAATCCTGAAGGTCACTTTGATATTTCCGAGCGACTTCCCTTGATCCTGGCGTGAGAGGGGGAGGGTGGGTGCGCACGGTGAGTCACCCTGGAGAGCACTCTGGTACATTCTTGCGCTCTCCCCCCATCGTTCTGCCATCTCTCTCTTTTCTCTCCTCCTATGGCCTTAGGACCCACCTCCCCCAAAAAATAAAATAAAAGAATGCCAGAATGTCCATAACCGAATCAGGATGCCAGTAGATACAACCGTCATGACACTAAGAACCACAGCAACACACAAACAAGAAAGAGAGGGAAATGGAGGCACGGGAAGTATCAGGAATAGGGGGTACAAGAGCAATAATTGCTGATAATCTGCTGCCACAGTCGCAGAAAGCAGGAGGTATACGTGGCCCAGCAGTTAATGAGTGCGAGATTAGTGGAACTGAAAGAGAGAGAGGGGGGTTATATTGAATGTTTGATGTCTCTTATTGAGCAACCCTCATTGGTACACTCTGATGGTTGGGAGATGATACCCCTGTCATTTTGCTGAGTTTTAGAGAGGAGAATCCCATGTGCCCATGTAATCCCTTGGAGGAGATAGAACCCAAGCACAGATCCAAGCACAAATATACCTGATGTACTGACGTGCTGATAAAATGGACAGGTAGAAACGTTATATCAGTAAGAATGCTGACAGACTACTGTTGTCCATAAATTTGGCGCTGCCACTTAAATCTGGCCAGCATGCCGAAATTCTACTCACACACTACTCATCTGTGATGTGCTAAAAACATTGCTTTCTAGGGTGTAATCTTTCCAGTACAAAGATTAAAGAGCAACTGTATGGCCATAGCTTCGAGTCACATGACCTCCACTGTGTTTGTGGAATACCCAGACAATATCACAAGGGATACCCACTACTTATTTTGAGTAATTATATACATATATATATATATATAAGAGATTTGCATATAGGAAGAGGCAGCCAAGGGATTTGCATTCATTATGAGGCAGGAGGATGAGGGGGAGAGCAACATCTCAGGTTCCGGTGTGCTCCAGGAGTGAACTCACAGTGGGAAATGGAGGTATGTGCGGAGGAATGCCCTTGTACGTGGGATGGTCTCCTCTGGCTGCGAATGTCTTTGATCAGGGCTCCTTACCTTAGTCATCACCCAACCCCCCCTCCCTCTCACCCTGCCCCGTACAGCAGCTCTGTTTTAATACCCTGCCTGGTCCAAAGGAGATCGATGCTCTGTGGGTGAACGCAGCAATCCCCTCTCTCCCTCCCACTGTCTGCTGTGTTGTGTGTGTGTGTGTGTGTGTGTGGGGGGTCCTCTCTGTCTGTGTGGGCCGGTCCTTCAACAGGCTGGAGGGGGGAGAAGGCCGCTTCATTGCTCTAGTCCCCAGTGGACAGTTTTTCATTACAGCCTCCAAACTGCTGTTTCTCTGCATCAGCCAATATCCCCCCCCCCCTCTCTCTCTCTCTCTCTCTCTCTCTCTCTCACACACACACACACACACACACAAACACACCTATAAAGAGAGTAGCTTACATACAAAGGAAGCAAAGCATTGAGCAGCCAATGTCATAAGCGTCATTATCTGTGTTTGCTGGTACTGTATGCATATGTGTACGCATGTATGTTTGTGTGTATACACAAGTGAGTGTGTGTGTGTGTGTGTGTGAGGCAAAGGGGGGGGGGGGGGGCATTGTGTTTATTAACTTTTTAAACTTCTTTTAAAACTTTTTCTCATTTAAAGCGCTTTGGAATGATAAAGTATGTTTCTCCCGTAACAGTACTTCAGACTTGACCTGATTTCATCACATGGTTCAGAAGAAAAACGGCCTCGGGCTACACACAGCACAAGCTCTCAGTCTCCCCTGCTTTCAGGGGCCTTGGCCCCTTGACTGTGACAGGGCTTTCTCAGCAGGTGCTGAGGAAACATATTCAGGGATTCAGTTGGTCCCTTCTGTATTTATCTGACTGCATTGATGATTAAAATAATTGAGTGTAAGTAACTATGCAATATGGAACTTATTAGCATTACCCCGATGAAAGCTCAAAAAACCCCGGTACCAGTACCGACCTTTCGAATGGTTTTAATATGGCTAAAATGTCATTAACTTGACTGGAAGTGAGCTGCAATGGCATTTTGTTTGATTCGAGGCCTGAGAATCTGGCTTTCATTTGTTTTGCTTAGCATAATTTGCTTTGCATGTTTTTCGCCAATAGTGTACCAGTGCTTTCCTGCTTCAGTTCCAGGATCAGAGCTTTCAGGCTTTTATTAGACGGGGATCGTTATTTGGCACAACCACTTCTGTAAAGCAAACAATTGCTTTTGAGTTTCAGGGACCTTCAAACAGTGCGTCATGCATATGGGAAAAATAAAACAAATCGAAATGGACTCTGCATGAAATGGGAACAAATGCTGTGACATGGGCTCCATGTCACAACACATAGCCTGCAGAGGCGGGGGTAGGCATTCCCCTGGCAGATTATGGAAAAGTGTGAGAACCAAGTCCAAGTTATTTATCATGGAATGAGATTCCAATTACAGACGCTCACTCCCTTTCAGCTGGCTTAATGCTGGCTTGAACAAAACACAACAAACAGCGAGTCTTACTCGTTGGCTCCTTTGTTTTAATTCATTTCAAACAGCCAGTTAATGACATGCTAATATGACTCATGCCAGCCGTCCCCTCTCCGCCCCCTTACAGAAAAGATGCTCTTGCCCTGGACTGGTCCCCCTGTGCTCTGTGCTCCAATCACATGACCTCTCCATAGTCATTTGTGGATGTATTGTAATTGAATTATGGCCCCACGGGGGCCACTCTCACATGAGTCGAGTGACTGTGGGACCCCTTGGGTGGGCCCTGTCACGGCAGCATCCCGCTTGCCGCCGTGCTGTCGGCTCGCATCACTCACGGTCCGCTCCGGAGAGCTCCGGCAACCAGCGACCTGACAACAGAGATTTCCTGCCTCAAACTGCTCCAGAGGTAGGCTCGCTGAAACAGAAACATTGTGATTGAACAGAGGTGAAGTTGGAGGGGGGCAAGGGTGATGGGAGGGAGAAAGAATGGGGGGAGGGAGCTCCCAAAGGCCCTACAAAAAACCAGACTGCCAAGAGAGAAAGACAGAGAGAGAGAAAGAGAGTGAAAGTGAGAGTGAGAGAAAGAGAGGAATGACCATATGGCTGTCATGCAACAGACACAACAAGCCGTGCTCCCAGAACACTGCGCTCATTGAGCTATTCACCCCCTGGGCCAGATTAATGTATTTAATTCTGTTTATTTGTCATTCACTGATGAGCATTCAGATGGGAGTTTGTCAGTTCCACCCACACCCCCACCCCACCCCCACCCCAACCCCAACCCCAACCCGCACCTCCACCTCTCCCATTGAATTGGTTCATAGATGCTGTTAGCTGTTGTGGAAAGTTTGTTAATAACCTTTCCCACCGGTAAAGAAGTTGCGGTACTTTTTCAGCTACACTGAAGCATGTGAAAACACTACAGAGAAAAATTACCCTGATATGTGTCTGAGCGGAGTGGTGCACTTGAAACGGTGAGAGCCCAGGACAATGTACCACCAGTGTGTTATGTCTGCAGGTTCAAGTAAGGGAGTGAGGAACAAAAAGGGAGCTCAAACAAAGAGGATCATCATAATTTGCCTTGACAACTTCTCCGACAACATGAATAAAGCAATTGAACTCCAAACCCAGAATTCATACAAGATGAATAAACAGTGTGATTAATGAAATCGTAGTGATCACTTCAGAGCCGTGCAATTAATGCAGGATTATGGCGTTTTCATCCTGAGGGTTTTACTAAGGTAGCGAAGATGAAGGCAGAGAGGAAGGAGTATTTGTGCCAATGTAGTGCAAAATAACTTACAGATGGTATTAATTACATTATTTATTCATTTTCATGCAATAATGCTAAACCCACTCATCCTGTTTTGATTTGCCATATGCATGTCTGAATGGCATGCACTGCATCTGAACAGATATCTTTATTCTGCCTCCTAGGTTGAATGATGGAATAGCTGACAGGTCTCATATTTCATATGCTGATAGTTTTCCGTGTGTGGAGTAAGGTAGGTAGCTTCTAATCCATATTTTCTCTTCAGAATATTACACATTTGACCAAATACTAGAACTCCCCAGCTAAAAAAGTGAAGCTCAGAGCTACCCTTCGCTCTTTATACATAGAGTGGCGGTAGATTAATTTCCCCTCGCCAATCACCTGACATGTTTTCCTCAAACCTTTTTTATTAGTTCCTGGAAGGAGCATGCTTTAACATACCACATGTGACTCTTTCTCATTCCTCTTTGAGCCGTAGTGTTTTGAATGGAGTAACGTTTTTGTTTCCATGGTGACTGTGAATCCAAGGTTAGGGATATAAAACAGACATTAAATGGAAGGACAGGAGGAGTCATGGGAAAAAAAGCCAACCAATGTAAAAAATAAACAAATAAGTACGAAATAAATGCGAAACCATTGCTGTGCATCCCTGAAGCAACATCGTCTGTGAGGGGCAACAATAACAATGCTTAACAGGCCTGTGACAATGTTAATAATGTCTCCATGAGATACACACACTTTACCTATCTGTAATTGTAGGGAAACTTATTTTGACCCCTGACCCCTCTCCAGTTCTCATGATTAGGAAATGGTTTCCAGGTGGTTGTTTCCATCACTGCTGTGGTCATTAGGGGCTTAGCTGCTGTTAAAACTGTGTGGGTAATGCTGTGGGTAAACCCAGCGATGAGAAAAAGATTAGATATCTTTCAGTGAAGAATCATCTCACTACCCGTGTTCCTCAGGTACGTGACATAGTTTAGTTGAAAGTATGATGAGAGCGGAATCCGCTGTATTGGATCAAGTGTAATGGAAACAGGTGTTGCTGCTGCATTGAGCGGTACTGCTGGAAAAACAAGTAAAAACCACAGGTAATTTATTGTCATTTTTGGGTCCTTATGCAGTTTATAATGAATTCCTCCAAAGGCAGGCTTTGTCCTCTACAGTCTAGTAAACTTGATTTTTTTCTTCCCTATTAAGTCGCATTCCCTGGAGGTGCAGTACGTTAATTCAGTTATCCCTTGGGTCACTTTGCAAAGGACTTCAACTTAAAGACAAGAGAGGAGAAAATTAAAGCTAAAGGAAAGGGGAAGAATTTAAAACCCAGTGGCCTGGCAGTAAGTGAGAACACTACGATCAGTTTCCCAATTAATCAAAGGCACTGCTTTGTTAAAGAAAGTGAGCAAACTGGGGACAGGGAGAGAGAGAGATGAGAGGAGCAGGGATTCAAAGACAACCATATCAGTAGATAGCATTTTATGTCCTCATTTATAATAGAGTGCTTCATCACAAGTGCCAGAAACGTTGTAAAAAATATTTGGCTTCACCCGAGCATGCCTACTTTACCATTTAACAATACGGTGCAAAAATGTTAATTTTTATATCAGAAATGTCTGTACATGAAAGTTGTTGAGGTCGAATCAAAATATTACTAGGACACACAATGAATGTGAATATATCCAAGACATAACCCTGTATATAAGGGATCAGAGAAAGTACAATTGTTTTTTGTAATTAAAGACATGAGCTTTTTATTATATACAGGCAGTCAGGCAGTCAGGCAGTTTGTCAAACATAGATGATTTATTCTATGGATGGTCAGCAAAACACACAATGGCAAGTCTTTGTAGTGAATCCACTGGGCCAATGACATACCACTTTCAGGGTAGTCCATCTCTTCTATGTTGCATTACACTGTTCCACCCATAGAGGGAGCAAGCTCTACGCTCCACAGCCAGATAGAAAATACCCTAGACTGGAAGACCACAGAACACTAATACTTAGGCAGGGAAACCAAGGCTGTGGTGCTGAGGTGTCAGGCCCCTATTATGTCCTCGTTTACTTCCCCTGCACACCCCTGCATTAATCCCAATCCTGAATATTTTTAAAACTGCTGCTGCGGGTTTCATGCTGAACCGCATTATATAAAATATACCTTATGTAAGTGTGCAATGGGTTTCCTGATGGGAATCAGAATTGCATGGCTGCCTTTATATATATATATATATATATATATATATTCGTTTAATGAGTCAGCCTCCTCTGTCACAACTGTGGTGATGGCTGAAGAGGTGGCCAGTGCTTGCCTCTTCAGTTTTTGGCAGTAATGAGTGCTTTGCTGACAGCGATGACTTTTGAGGCTGGTGCCAGAGGGGGAATCATCTGGATTTCCAGGATACATTTCTGGACCGTTTTTTCCCTTTTAAACCACTTTTTTTTCTGAGAACGCCAGGAAATGGGAGTTTGTTAAACTGATTGAAGTCAAACCTGAATTCACACTATATTGGTGACTGTGAATTAAATCGAAATCCAAATAATGACGGCGATGACAACGACAACAACAACAAAATTAAATACTACTACTACTATTACTACTGTGAATAATAACAGTTGCAATAATAGTACTAGTAGTAATCATCATCATTATTATCCATATTATTATTATTAGTAGTATTTTGTTGTTGTTGTTGTAGGAAGTAGCAGAAATACTTGTTTTAGACCTACCTACAGTTGGTACTCCTGCTACAGATTTTCACTCAGCTGTGTTAAGCCCCTAAAATATGTGTTTCAGGACCAGCATATATCTGATGTCCAGGTCTAAAGTCTTAGATTTGGGTAGTGGTCAGAAAGTGAATATTATCATTTATTTATTTAGCAGATGCTCTTTATTTAGCAGAGTTATTTACAAGACATGATACATCGAGTCATAACCTATAAGAGCAATGACAAGAATGACATGTACACAGAACAGGAAGTGACACGTTACGTAACAGCCAAACATTAAACAAAACAGTGGAAATAGGTATACAATCACACAAGCATTCCTGGAGGAGCCTTTCCTAATTGCATAGCATAGTGGCAAGTTATAAAATAACTATTTTAAGAGCCGTAATATAAATTGTGGAAGTAGATGAGATATTCTGGGTGCTAGTTCTGTGGTGTTCAGAAATGTGTGTTTGGAATCGCACGCCTCTGTCTCTGACCAAGTACACCCGAGGCCCAGATTCAAGCAAGCTTACCTACTAGTCTCTGTCCTTAATTTTTAATAAAACAATTGAACATGTTACTTTTCCACACTGGTCATGTTGAATGGACTTGAATGGAAAAATTTTAGAAATAGTAATGTATATTACTCTAGGATTATGTTTTATTTAGTATTAAATGATTGTATTACAGCATCCCAGTCACAGAAAAAAATTTATATGGCCTTTTACCATTAAATAATAGAAAACATGGATTTAGCTTTTACTTCTCATCCTGTTTTATTTTCATTAAATTTTAATTCTATCTAGTGGTGGAATGTCTAATGGAAACGGTAATGAAACAGTATTTTGAAACTTTCAGGGTCAGGGACACAGCAAATTTGGAAATATGTATATGTAACTATCAATAACTAAATATCGATGTAAAATGAATCCTACATTCATATATTTAACATTGTCATATAGTTCATATTCCTGGGCCCGTATGTACAAAGATTCTAAGAGTAGGAGTGCTGATCTAGGATCAGTTTAGCCTTTTAGCTCATAATGGATATGGTTAGGATATGGACAGGGGGAACCTGATCTTAGATCAGCACTCCTACTCTTAGAATCTTTGTACATATGGGCCCAGGTTTGTTAAATTATTAACTCAGTGGTACTAGATGTTTCCAAATGAAGATCTTGGAAGTCTTTCAGATTTTACGCATCAAGTGAAATTTTTTAAAAGGTGTTTTCCATTTTTATTCATGATTTCCCCCCCTTACTTGAAAACCTACTGAGACCTAAATTTATTCTGACAGAAATGAGCCACATTCCCTACTCCTCTGTACAGATCTGGCTGTCAGTGCTTCCTTCAAAAATGCAAAATACTCTCATCAGCTTCTAAGCCCATCCTCTGACTTTCACTTTCAAGACAGTGGAGACCAGTTTCAGGGACATTGGACATTGGCAGCCCATATAGGGTCATGAATTGTACAGAGTGTGTCAGTCAAAAGGTTATGACAGTTTACAACAGGGTTTATGATTCGGGCAGGCCCATAATAACCCGATTCAACTAATCATTGTCTCGGCTGGGTCAGTTTAGCTGGGAAACCTGCTGGATTCTGGCCCTGTGGTACCATATCTCAGTGCCACTGCTTCACAGGAAACATATACCGGGGCTCATTAATCAGCACAGGCACATACTGTCAATCAGGTCTTATTCTAAGTAAGAATTGAAGAATAAAGTCCATCAAACTTTACAAACTTATTTATGTAATAAACTGAAGCATATTCTATTCGCAATTCATAACATTCTCCAGGAGATGGAGAATCAGAGGGTTAGGTTTCAGATCCAGATTCACAATTCTTTTGTTATGAATTGCTAGGAATTATTGGCATAGCGGCAGGGTCTGCAATTGCATAAACATCACGTATTATTAAAAAACATACTACCACAGCAGAAATGCACATGCACACACAGAATGGTTCAGAAATCCAGATTTCTTGATCTGACAGCTGCACGGGTGTGGAAGGCTTGGGAAAGTGGTCAAAGTGTGGAATCGAGTCCGAGAACTTCCTGTGAGACGGATATCAGGTTCTTTTTGGATGCCTGTGGAGCAAATATGAAGTGCTTGGGGAACACAGATGGATACACTGACACAAATCAGCAGAAAGATAGACAGACAGGCCGAATAGTGTAAACACAAAGTCAAATGATTAGATACTTGGTGTATCAGAGAATGCTCTCATGAACGAGTATGTTGGTGAAATATAAGGACATAACGAGACAGACTCAAGCATTAAGGAGATATAGACAAGAAGAGAGATAGATGTTTGTTGTTTAAGACAGACAGACATACAGATGGTTGTAGAGACGTCGCAGGGGTGGGCTTCATCAATCAATCATCTTCAACAGCTGCCAGATGACATCAACAGAGAGAACCCATCATCTGTGCCTTGTTTTGTGCGGTGCGGTGTATGTGTTTTATATTTAGAGCTATGCTGCCTTGGGTTATGTGACAACGTGCATTCAGCTTTTCAAAGTTTCCTATTCTTTTTCATCACTTTCGTTGAGCAAGACTTCTGTTGTGTCAAAATTGTGCTCCGCAGTGTTTAACCTCCGCCTGCCATGAATCGCTTCATCAAAAACACCACCGTCTTAATGTCAGAGATAAGCTAACCACCAGTAAAGAAAAGTACAAAAAAGTACAAGATGAAAGGAGAAGGGAGGCATTTAAGATGCCTGCCTACATTTTCTGAAAACGCTTTTTAAATAAATAAATAAATTACGAGAAACACTTAGGGACACATCAGCCGTCATTTTAAGTTTTTACATTTTTTTTATATGAGAGCAAAGTCTAAAAAAACAAAACATCTGCATTTCTGAGTCACGGATCTTTGAAGTTATACATAACCCCCTCCCTCAGCATTTCTCTTATGTGCTACAAAAACAGCACCGATGTCGCTGTTCTTTAGTTTTCACATGACTCTAACCAGCAGCGACCCGCCCTGCTGGAAAAGGTCAAGACCGGCCATCCCTCTGTCTCAGCTCTCCGCATCATCTCTTGCTCCTTCCCGCCTCCCGGCGATCCACTTCCCCATCTCTTTGGAGAGACTGGGACTTTGGGGGTGGGGGAGGGAGAGAGTGGGGTTGCAGAATTCTGAGAGCTTAAAAAAATGCGCTACACATGCTGAATAGCTGCCTCTGAGACCCACCGCATTTAGAAAACCACAGTGTAGCCTGTGCTCCTGTGAACACTCGCAAAGACTGTCCCTGTAACTGTAAGGAATTTTATTGAATCCATTCACTAAATGAAAAAGCCCCAAGAGTTGATCTGTATCTCAGTTTCACAAAAGAGGAAATATTACAGGGATGCTGGGGGTTAACACTAGGGTTACTGTGCTGAAAGGAGCCGAGATGGGAGAGGTCACAAAATTACACTCTTTTCACTTCTCCTTATTCGATCAGTTCTTTTTTCTTTCTCTTTCCTACACATCTGTGCTTTTTTCAGCTTCAACTAACTGAAGTCACCATGGCAACCTCTCCTATGCTGTCTAGTTTAGCCCTCGCGGTTGAAGGAGACATCACTGTCGAACCTTGGTATTCGAGGAGGTGAGGCTAATCCACTCTGGGGTGAGTTTAATATGTTTTTGAGTTGTTCTGAGAGAGATTGGATCCAGTTAGCCTTGCTTACCGGCCTGGTGTCAGACCCGATAACAAATCCAGTTGAGAACCATTATCTGAACTGAGATAATGTATGTGTATTGGCTGAGCAATCAAGAACAGCAGGCGACTCATCCAATCAATCAACAGGTTTCTGATTAAAATTCTAGATCTTATGCAGCCTTTCTCAATCAGAACTTCCTTTTGTTTGATTAACAATAAACACACATAACCCAAAGATACACTGGCCCAATCCTTTTTCTTTGTCTCCTCATTTTCTCATTCCCTAGCTTCATCTACTTCTCCTTGTCCTACGTCTGCCTCACAATACATCAGAAGTAGACGAGGGGAGGAGACAAGGGGAGAGAACGAATAATAATGCTAGTAGGACATTATTTACATTATTAGCTGTACTGTGACAGCTGAAGCCTTAGTCAAGAAATAGACTAGTTATGTAATTTAAATGCTGTGGTTAGCTAGCTCTTTTGCCGAAGTCACAGCGTTGGAGAACATGCTTTTTGTTTGTTTGTGTTTAGTGACCATGGTACACACACTACACTCATAATAGTTCCAGGTTGCTGATGGATTTTCCCAATAATTCTCTTTTAACACAATGCACAAATGAAACTATTAAAAATATAGAGGCCATAAAAAATACAGAGGTCTCAGTTGCCTCATAGGTAGCTACAGCCATGCTTGCAATGTGATTGGTTAGTTACTCAATAAAGATGTGTATTCTAGTTGTGAACAAACACAGGTTACACAACAGCAGACCACATGGGTAAGTGCATTCAGATACATGTAAGAGGAGCGGGACTGCCAGTATGTGAGCATTAAAACACACAGACTTTTTGGTTTTAAGCATCCGCTGAATTCTCCCTGCATTTCTTTTTGAATTGACAATATATGTATGTCACAATTATGAATTTGGCCAATTATGAAGAAAACTAGCCAAATAACCTGGGATAGGTAGTCCAAAAGGTATCATGGTTTCAATTGTTGAGAAAATTATAATGGAATGATTTGTCTCTTCATGCTTCCTTTAATTCAAGGCGCACTAGTAAGGTGAACATATAGCAATGCATTCCTATCAATCAGCGGTGAACTATTATGATACAGTAATTTTGGGTGTGAGTGTAGACAATATGAGTGGCACAGTGGACAGGACATTGGACATGAGTTTCGCTGACGAATAATATGAAAGCTGAAGAGGGGTGTAGGGTTTTTACAAGAGATGATAGGGTACACATAAGGAGGAGAGAGTCACCAATTCAACCACCTATGAGAGAACCTGGTGTTTACATTCCAGTGGTATGTCTTTGCTTGGCACTTTCAGAACATGACATTGTACATGCACCTTCCTTCCTCCCGCCCACTAAGGGCCATAAAACCATAATTCCAATCGTGGGTTTCTTGACTCCGTTAGACACATTTGCTGTAACATGTCCAATAGATGACCTTTGTCTTTCCTTTGACCCAGCTTTTTACCAATGGTGTGGGTGGAAAGACTTTGTGGGCAGAGCTTACTGTACACTTCAGACCAATGAACATTCCATGGGGGGTGGCGTGGTTTCTGCATCACCTTGTGCATGGTTACCACAGCGAGGGGAGTAGGGAGGCGAAAGCTTTTTTTAATTGACATTTTTTCCACAAATTGAACAACATGAAACATGTACAACAATGGCAAGGCCAAAAATAAATTAATTAATTAATTAATTAAAGGGAAGATAAGAGACTAATATACAGAATGAGCAATAGAATAGGGCATTTTTTGTCGCTGTGTGCTTGCACATAGAGAGACAACACAGGCTAATACAAACATGTGGTTGCTTCTGCCCTCCCACCATCTCTATATGATAGTGCTGTTGTGCGGTCGATGGGCCCTTCCCCAGCAGATCATGAAGCTATGCGGACAGGGGTGATTCATAAGTTCCCCTGCTGCTTATGAATGGCTCACAAATATGTCACTCTCTCCTTCCACAGCTCTGACACTTAGGGCCTGTTGTGTTGCAACTCCCTAACTTTTCATAGAGACCACACCCGTTCATTTTACGGCATCTTATTTTTCATTTTTTTGTTAATTGACATGAATCAGCCCCAAATGAAAGAGGACTTACTCATTTTCTCTCTCTTTTCTTTTCTTTTGCAAAAGCATTGCGACATAAGCAATCAGGTCACGAATGAAGCAGAATATAAATAACCAATTTTCCGTATGTATGGCAGCATAAAATAAATGTGAATTGACGAGTGATTAAAACCATAAGCTTAGAAATCTTTTTTTTTTAAGATGTGGTTTACATAACACACAGAGCGTCATAGGACATAAGGAGGCCCTACGTGTGTAATGCTGTGTGGCTGTGTTTTGCCCAACAATAACTGGTTCTCTTTGTCTCTGAAGTACAAGCCTAAGCTGTCATTGACATTCAAGGAAAGTTTCGTGTCATTGTTTTCCAATGTGTGATCAACAGTCATACGGTAACACAACAGCTGAAGAGAGGAGAGAGCAGGGAGTACAAAGGGAGGACTCCCTGAAAGAGAAGAGCAATAATATGATCAATTATCTCATTGTAATCTGATCTACAAATAAAAATTAATTAATCTATTAATTATTAATTATCAATATTATCAACAGTCCTGCTGTTATCGGCCACTCTCATTTCAAATTGTACACACTCACAGTATGAGAAAAACAAAATCATTGGGTGATCATATTTAAAAACATAAATATACATGAAATAGCAAATGTGTAAATGATTTGGGGGGGGAAGGGTGTGGCGTGTGCCACTGTCAGGTTATGTAGGTTTTGTACACATGCACACATGCAGGTAACTGCCAAAATAAAGGAAACACTTCAGTAAATGAAGGGTTCCGGTGGCTCTGTTATGGTGTGGGGTGCCTGGCATGGGGTTTAGGTCCACTCAGCCTGTTAGAGGGCGAGGTAAACGGCAATAAATATAAAGCCATTCTGAGTGATCACCTTCATCCTATGGTGAAGCATTTCTATCTGGATCTTCCAGGATGACAATGACCCCATCCACAGGGCATGAGTGGTCACTGAATGGTTTGATGAGTTGTAGACACTTGTAAAATCTATGCCACGGTGCATTGAGGCTGTTCCGGTGGCTCGTAAAATGCCCTATTAAGACACTTTATGTTGGTGTTTCCTTTATTTTGGCAGTTACCTGTGCATACACGTGCACGCACATATACATGTATATGCACAAAGGTGTGTACACACACACACATTTCATCCTGATCTGACTTTACTGTAACTGCTCTGAAAAACAGCTCTGGGAGCCATCCCTAAAATTAGGATTAGAAGATCCAATCTACCATCTTTCACATATATATCCAATTAAATCTCATGAACTGATCGCTAGTGCTTTTTTTAAAAACATAAACATTTGAGATTATAGTGCCATTTCACAGGCCCCTGTACACATCTGCAGACACCAGAGAAGGAATGAGAGGCAGAGTCATGCCTTGCTCCTTTAGCTCGAGAGAATATTGCTCAAATGTTATGACTTCTACACCACAATCTCACAAAGATGTCACAAAAAATACATTCTCACTTGTGTCCAATGACATTACATTATTATGGATATATCCATCTTGTAATCTGTGTTTATTCATTATAATGTTATATACTGTATATATATATATATATATATATATATTTATGTTTATATATTTATAATGTGCTAATACACATCTAGAGTTTGCTTCATACAGTTACACTCGGTAATATGTGAGTCTCTAACAGCATTACATCAGATCAATCGGAGCAATACAAGCACACCCTCAACGACATCTGACACCTAATACTGACAGAGGACATTTTCAAACACACAGATTACAAAATGCTCTCACCATTTCGTGTTTGCAATTATTTTTTTATTGTGGTGAAAAGTCCCACCCGGAAAATGTACAGCATCCTTTCAGTTTAGCCCATCTTTCTTCTATTTTTTCAGAAAAGTAGCAACATTGTATCGTGGTTGATTTTCCACGACTGTCAGTTGTTCTTCAGTCTTTTGTTTTTCCGAGCGACACGTCACAGGGCCTGTGGTTTTTTTCGTGCCGTGTAGCACACAGGAAGTGTCGCAGCAAAAACAGCCCCTGTCACAGTTTCCACACTCTTCAAAGGCCGCATGGGGCTAAACTTATCCCCAAAAACACCAATAACAGGATGCCAGGAGCCCAAAATAAACCATTAAACAAAACGATGAGGCTTTATTTAACCACAAGTGAGCTATATTTACTCACACATTTGACCGTGTATTTATTTAGGGAATCTTTCAAATTTGAATTTTTTCAAATGACATCATCCATTGATACACACATACACATACCCATGTGCCTGCTCTCTAAAATGCATAATTGGTTTTTTTTTAGATGTTGCTTGGTAAATGATTATTATATTGCATTTTTTGCCTGGTGGCAGCTGTCATACACAGGCAGAAAATGTGAGAGAAGCTGTCAACAATATCCAGCACTGAAGATTTGTGCTTTTTCAGGTTACTGTGTCACCTTGTTTTCAACTCAAACCCTAGCGATTTAGGGATCAATGTAATCAAACATGTTGTGCTCTTGTGCATGTTTCACATTGACAAATCTTTATTTTTGAATGGATAATGGAACACAAATAACTATATTAGTAATTATGTAAATAAAATTATATTACTTTCAATTTCATATTGATTTCCATTAATGCATACACAACTTTAGTTTAATTTAATTAATTGTGCCTGGTAGATTGATTATGACAAGGATTATTAATTTGGTATCTCAGACAGCTGTTCCAGCTGGAACATCGGCAAGATCTTCACAATTCAACAGAAGTGGCGTGTAACTAAATGTTTAGCGGTCACGATCATACATTTTTCCCACAGCTCAGCATGTGGGATGTGCGTTGTCCATAGCGTGTTGCTATGTCATTCATGAATGCTTTGTTGCTTGCTTCTGGTGAACGGAAGCTGTACCGCCATTCATTCCATCATGTGACGGCGGTGTCACACATCTGGCCTCTCTGACAGGTGCACGGTAGCTGACACTGTTTGTTCAGGAGGAAGAAATTCAATTCAAGAGAGGCGAGGGAGTGAGAGGGACGACTGTGTCTTCTAACTCCCTCCCTCTCACCTCACGACCCCACTTGGGTTACACAGAGGTTACCCAACCAATATCTAGAGACACTGATTGAGATCTAAAGAGTGACATAGCGCCCCTCACAATTAATTTTGCTCTTAATAAGCATAAAGCATAAACATCAAGTTTGTTCTCTTCACTGTATCCCTAATTAATCATTGTGAAGGCAAAATGTTCTCTCTGTAATTCAGTTTCATGAGCAGTGGGGAAGCATTTTTTGTTAATAAATTTAATCAGGAATATAATATTCTTTTAATTACCCATGTGGTTTATTTAACTATGTATATTAATTTATTGTAATGAGTGATGATTTTCAATTCAGTTCACGTCTATTTCAAAGCGGCCCTATACCACAATACCTACAAGCATCTGAATAGAACGCGTGTGGGAGCAAATATACGTATTTCAGAATAGGAGAGGAAAGTCTTTGGAACTTAAAAAAATCTAAACTTTGTATTTCAAATGCTTTCATTTCATATTTCAGGAAGCACTGGGTTGTCTGGGGGGCAGCACTTATCGTCTCTTCTCACACTAACAACAAGACAAAATAAGCCCCTCCATCATTACAAAGTAAAATAAGAGGAGAGCTGAGAGTGGAATCGATAAGTTCCCATCTCGTGGGGAGTAATGAGGCCTGTAGCATTTCAGCTAATGTTCCCAGATTACAGACACGGAAAAGTGCTCAGAGGAAAATTGAGGCTGGAGCATTTAGGATGAGCCACTCTAGTGACACTTGGAGAGATGGGTATTTTCTAGAATGCAAATTCACCAGCAGGAGGAAACACCAGATGACAATGGTCTTCCTGTTGGCGGAAAGGGATGGATATGTACTTATTTAAATTTTTTATTGGGGGACTGTCCCAAAATAAACAATTTTATTCAGTTTAGATTTTCTTATCCTGAAAGTTCTTACGCGACCTACTATGGAAGGATTTGGTATTGGTCTTTTGAAAGCAAAATGCTTACCTGAGCATTATGGTGATTTACTTAAAGGAGTGTTCTGGAATTTTTAACATTATAGATTTTTGAATTACCCACAATGTTGTTGATTGGTTCAGACAGCTTTTTGTGCATATTCCCATTATTTGGTGAGACACACCAAGTTTGTATGGCTTCAGTAATAGCCACCATAGCCAAAGTGAATGAGAGCAGATAGGGAACTGTTCAGAGTACTCCTATAAACATGTATATGTCTGCAAATGTTTACCCCCCTGGGTAGTTCAACAGATAAAGGCACTTGTTCTAAGTGCAGGTTGCCCACTGCAGCCTGGGTTTGATCCCCAGTTGCGCTAGCCTGGCTCTGGCCGGGAGTCCCATTCAGGGGTGACGATTGGTTGTCTGCCCCCAGGGGGAGGGAAACCGGCATGAGCTCACCACATGCAAAAGTGTCTCTGTGTTTGTTGGGAGTTACAGTCGATTGCAATTACCCAGAAATGCAGCGGCGAGCTAATAATACGATGGGGGAATACTTGAATTAGAAGAGGGTACAATTGTCCACCATACTGGGAGAAAATAAAACATTAAAAAAAATTTTTTTTTAAATCACCAATCAGCAGTGATGGAAAACTGCTGCTGCATCCTCATGTTGAATTTTCTCTGCTTTTTATCAATGTTTTTTCATTACCTAATTGTAGGTAATGTTATCATGTGCAGGAAAAATATGCAAAAAATGCATCTTGGCTCAGATGCAATAACTAGCTAAGTTAGCTGGCTAACATTATGCTGTATCAGTACAAGGTGAGCAATGAAATAAACCAGGAATGACTTATCAGAGAGAGGAAATTAAATTAGCTAGCTAGCAAGCTACCTAACTTGGTTTTTGGCATTATACATTTGGTAATAGGCTTTATGAGCTACTAGATATCAATAGCTTGCTAACCTAGATAGCTAGTCAGCCAGACAGCTATCTCAGGTACTCACCATTCTGAAACATGCTGATTCATATGACTGATAGCTTCAGGTCCCACTCTGGTGGCAGTGGCAAAGTTTCTATTACTAGGATGAATGCTCAGATTGACTAATGGCTCGCACATGCATGGTTGAATTGTTCCACTATACTGGTTTTGGTGTCCTCGTTATCTATATTGAGCTAGCTAGCTAACAATCATTAATGTGTGTTTTTGTGTTGAAGTTCCTTTGTGTCCATTTAGCTGGCTGCCATTGACTTACTTACATTGAAAGGACATTTTTTCTAAAAGATTGCAGTTTTTAACAGCATTTTTATCCCTATTTCCCTCTTATTTTCCTAATTTAGAATGTGTAATTGCAATTGTAACATCTTCCCATTGCTGCAACATCCCCTGTCAGCAACTCCTTGAGGATGGAGAGTGGAATGTGTGTCCTCTGAAAAGTGCACTCAATCTCAATCTGCAGTCCATCAGCTGAGGTGCGCAGCCATTTTGCCCAAAGACTGAATTTTAGCCGGTGCAGGCAGACTGCAGGTGCCCAATTGACCAGGGAAGTTGTTATTACATAATGAGGCAGGGAATACCCTAATAACCTTCCTTCCCTGGATAACATTATTGGCAGTTATACATTGCAATTTGTACCCACATAGGTTGACTGTTCTGTGCATCTCTTTGATGTAAGCCTTACTACTGTACTTATGGCAATGACAACAGCACAGAAATATGCAAGCAATGCTGAATAACCCATAGAGAAGTTGTATAAAAGGGGAAGGTTACAGGCACACTATCAATTATCCGTTTGGTGGCTAGCTTATGAGAATGTCTATGTGTGTGTGTGTGTGTGTGTGTGTGTGTGTGTGTGTGTGTGTGTGTGTGTGTATGTGTGTGTGTGTGTCGGTTGTAACAGTGGTTTTTGAAAGAAAATATATATTCTCATCATGGTACCATTATTCAGGGACTGTAGGTATATATTAGACTGATTTATGTAAGATGAGTCAGTTGGCTGGTACCCATCCATTAAACAGATGAATCCACATAATAAGTCTTGTTTTAGAAACAGCAGACCAAGAAGCAGAAATAGCGTCTCTTTTTCTTGGGTTGCGGAGAAACGGTTACTAACACCAACAGTATGAGTGCCAGGACTGGTTTGTGTCACTGGCAGTTAAGGGGGTGAGAAGGAGGCCGGGGGGAAGGCTGGACGCTCACCAGGAACAGCAGCAGGGCACTATTGTAGGATTCACAGAAATGACTGTCACTGCCCCACTACCATACCCAGCACTGACCCCTCTCTGCCCCCTTCTAAAGCCCCCCATCCTCCAAATGACATGCTGTCTGAAATCATTCATGAGGACTGGACACATTCTCAACCATCAAGAATACTTTTTTTTAATCTGATCCAGTTTCATAAACCCAGATACACACACAGACACACAGACACATACACACAGTCACACACAAACGCACACACCTGTTTACACTATGCCATTTGTGGACACAAATTCAGAAGACGGATTCACGTATTATACTAGACCCAAATCCATGGAGCTGACAATTTGCCATGATTATGATTTGTTGTGTTTTATGAAATATTGGGGAGGACACAACTTAAGGACAATGCAAGGGCCATGAATCTAACCTCACTGCCTTCTTCATCAACAGAACTCCACAATCACGATGATATGTTTGGAAGGTGGAGGTGTGGTATCTGATTCTTGAGTGACAGGTCATGCAAATGTGGGCCCTTTACCACACTGTAGCTCCCTCTCCTCCTTGATGATATTGCGGTGTTGGTTTGGAGGTGTGTGTGTGTGTGGTTGACGTGTGAAACAGTAAAGATCATCCTGTCCTATCTTTGGGCCTCCTCCCAGCATATCCTAATGCTGTCATATTAAAGTAAGGCAATGTCATCACAAACAACAGTATATTCAAGAATTGGAAGTAAGATGCATTGCTCTGTAAATTGTGGTCTCTGCATGTGTTGAAGTGTGATACGTTAATTTACATATAACAGTGTTTTCTTTTGCTTTTTGTTTTAGTTTTAATGAAAAAAAGACCACAGTTGAACCAGTTTTTTTATAATTTTAACTTTTGTTTTGCAATTTGTTTGTGTTTATTGCATTGGTAGCACATGATACTGTAGGAAAGTTAGTGAGGGAGCCTTTAAGAGCAGGAGAGCGAGCGAGTGAGTGAGAAGAGAGACAAAACCGGAAAGTTTCTAAAATAGGAGAGGGCTTCCGGAGAAAATATAAAAGCACAGGGATAAGGGGGTGGAGAAAAAGGAGAAAGAAAGACAGAACGACAGAGAGACAAGAAAGAAAGACAGCCAAACAAACAAGAAAGACGAGGCCAGGGGCTGGGCTGCCACAGCTGTCTGCATGCCAGAAATAGCTTCACGGACTGAGCACTTTCTTTCTCCCTCTCTTTCTCGCTCTTCCTTTCTCTCTCTTCTTTCTCTCTCTCTCTCTCTCTCTCTCTCTCTCTCTCTCTCGCTCTCGCTCTCTCTCTCTCCCTCCTCTTTTTCACTCCGAAGAAAGAAAGGGAAGTATAAATAGATGCAGTGACCAGTGAGGTAGTGGGCCCCATTAGAGCCGATTATGGCTCATTGTTTGAAAAGAAAGAAGGGAAGGCAAAGGGCAGCCCAAAATAGACAGATTTACTCTACTCTACTGCACCTCGCGTCAGGGAGAGGGCGTGTGGGAAACAGGATCCTGTTTGTAGCCCTGTCTGGGGTCAGTGAGTTAATGGGTCCAACCTAGTGAAGAGACAGACAACCTCAGGCAGCGGGTGAGGGCGACTGACCCCTAGGTGAAGAGGTGAGCCATCGCTCATGAAAAACGCCACCATTCACCTATCTGCTAAACAAACTTCAATCCAACCTCAATTCATTTCAATATTAGCTTGCATTATTTACCATGTATTAGCTTCAGTTGTGACAGTTGTTTGAAATAGCATACTTTTTACCTATTACCCGATTATACAGCTGCCTACACGTTTTTTATGTCAAAATAAGTGATTGGTGATTTGACTCTTCTTGACAATTTGTTTGAAATCAGACAATCCATTCAGTTTATGATGAATGCGAAGGCAAAAAGCTTATTCAGTGCAAACCATAAGATGAAAAAACAAGTGGACTAAAGATTGCTTTAGAGCGTAGCCCCATAATGTAATCAGACTCTGCTTGTTTGTGTGTAGGTGTGTGTGTGTGTGTGTTTGTATATGTATTTTCTTGCTATGTGTTGCACATTGCAATGTAAGACCGTAGTAAATTAGGGTGCCTGTGAGTGTGTAGGTGCGTGTTTGTGTACTTACTAGTTCTGGGTTGTACATTGTAGGATCATCAGGCACTATAAAATTATCCCTTTACAGTAGCTGGACCCTATTTTACTGAGTTCCTCCCTGCAATTGGGTAAGACTGGAATTCCCCTGGAAAAGATCCAGTCCTCTCTCACTGTTGCCCCCCCCCTCCTCTCCTCTCCATCTCTCACTCTTTTCTTACCTCTCCTTCTCTTTCTGCTGTCTCTCTTCAAGGCTTTTGAAATGACCTCTGGTGAGAAAGCTATCCAACGTAGCTAGCCATTTGGACCTTTCATCCATTACTTGTGCTTTATTGTATCCCCCCCCAAAAAAAGAAGAAAAAATCTGGTTTGTTTAATTTCACTTTGACCTTTGTGCTTTTAGTGGTGTCTCTTGTGACTACTTCTTTAATGAGAAATTCTTGAACACTCCGTCCCCCCCCCGTCCCCCTGCCCCCACCCTTTAAAAGGCTGCCTCAGACCCTGGCTCACAGAGGATCCTTCAGGCAGTCCGGTCAGGTTGTTTTTTGTTCCAGCAATCTGAAACCATGGCACTTCATCTTGGATTTGTCTGTGACCTTTCAAAAACTGGTTTCAGCTCCACTGGTCACCTGATATTTGTCAGTCTCACATATTAGGTGCAACTGAAAGACATTATCTACCCTCCCCCCCCCCCCTTCCTCTGTTTGAAAAAATGCCACCTCCTGGAGCCCACCCCACACTGTGTCTCTGTCTGATAGGGGAGCTTGCAGCGAAAGTCCAACAGGAAGTCTGCATCACCCGAAAGCCATCAAGAACAGGAAGCCTGGGACAGCTGTCTCCAGGGCTGATATAGGGGAGAGACAGACAGGCAGAGTTGGAGCCGTGAGTGAACGAGGGAGAGGAATGAGAGAGATCCTATGTGTTATGGATTACGCGGATCACGCAGCCAGGCCCACCAGGCCCAAGAAGGATGTCCTCTCCTCATCTGGAATCGTTCACGGGGTGATTTGGACAATGACAAGAGTGAGCCCCTTGAATTACTCTGTGCTCACTTCATCGGGGGGAAACTCAGCACAATACGCACCCTATGAGGAATCTCACTGCTTTATGACTGCGAAATAGCTAAAACTAATGTAGAAAACAGAAGGGGAATCGGGCGTAGAGGAAGAGGCCATAGTGAAAGCAGATGTTTGTGAGATGAATTGCTGCTTGTCTTTTACTACGTCTTCTTGTAAATGAAAGGACATAACTGGTACATTATGGGACAGATGCCCCAGACATTTGCACATAAACCCATTGGTATAGAAATGAGTAGAAATACATTGACCTATCCCTAATTCAAATGAATCCATTGACCAAATCCACTGCCATGAATAAGGAAAATGATTGATAATAGGGGTGTGATAGAGTGGACGCACAATATAATATTTATGCATAACCGAGGTAGCAGGCACAGTGGGAAACCAAATAGCAGCTGAACTATGAATCCCTACCTGACACAGACTGCACATACTACAGTCTTTTTAACTAAGGCTGTAGGGATGTTTGTTTTTTTCATTTTAATATTGAGGAGGTATCTGATTCTTGCACACAATGAAGCACAATGAAGTTATTCCATAAATTCATTTTTATACATAATGTCTAACTTTATATTATACCTAGGTGGTCCAAAGACAAATCCAGCTGGCTGCTTTTCCACATTCTTAGCCAGAAGAATTCTTGTTTGACTGCGGTTTACACTGCATGTCACGTTCTGGGAGTGGTAACACATTCCACAATCGGAACAGAAATATGACACCAGTACCGTGAATTAGCAGAAAATAACCGTTGCCGCGTGTAGTGGCATTCTGCAAGCAAGGGAAACGGAGCTATGTTAAAGTGGGGGTCACCCTAAAGGCCCCGTTTGAGTGTGAAGCATGAGCGGGTAGGTAGCAGATAGAGGCTAGCCCCTCCCTCTGCTCTGTAGGTTTGTTTTCTTCAAGGCAGGGGTGTGGGGTTACAGTATTGCAGCATCCCTACCCGTTCCCACACAAAACATACTGTGTGCCAAGAGACATGAGAGCACATGCTCGTCATCCTTCCCAGCACTTAATGGCACTACAAAAAGCTACTAGAAAGGGTCATAACTAGAAAGTGTCCAAACCAAAGAGCCTACCAGGAAGGAATTGAAAAGACACCCTAATGATGTTTTTTTTAAAATAACTTGATTATCTGAGTTTCAATTAAAGAAAGATTGGGATAGGTGTACTTGGTCAACTTTAAAGTATCTAATTGCTTCCAAGCATTACATTACATTACATTTCATTACATTACATTACAGGCATTTAGCAGACGCTCTTATCCAGAGTGACTTACAGTTTTACATTTCTTTACAATCCATTTATACAGCTGGATATTAACTGAAGCAATTCAGGTTAAGTACCTTGCTCAAGGGTACAACGGCAGTGTCCCACCTGGGGATTGAACCTGCAACCTTAACGTTACAAGCCCATTAACTTCCAAAAGGTTAGAACCATGTATTACTGTATGTCTTGTATATACACATATCATACAAATGAAACAATGTCCAGACAGGGGGACAAAAGTGACTGTAAGCTGTAATTTGACATCTAAGGACAAAGATCAGCGAGATGAGAAGTGAATTTCCTTTTAAGCAGATAAGTGTCTTACTGAGGTTTTGTTTATTTGAGAGTCTAGTCTTAAAAGAGAACACATGTTTGTTTTTTTAGTGTTTGCATTGCGGGTGATGGCGTGAGTAAGAGGGACTGTTTCCTCTTTCCGACCATCAGCGCTCTGCTCTCCGTCTTGGCACCGTGATATCATGCAGAACGGGAAATGACATCACTTCCTGTTTTGTGAACTCAGGCAATCGTAGCAATTGCAGCATGGCTGAAATAGCAGCTGTTGAAAGCTGAAGGAAAAAAACATTAAATAATTGGGTGAAAGGTGTTTACCCCCTGTATCTTTCTTTTTATCTTCAGACCACCTCTCATGTGAAAGGGAAATTCATCTCATTTGAAAACTTTCCCTGTATTAAAATTCAGCTGGTTTTAACTTCTTGATCAATGCTCAGACAACAGCAGTGCACCGCACATCATTAGAATGTGCTTTTTGCATAACCCAGCCGTTGGAGCCATTGGAGAACCAACACTGTCTACACTGTCAAAGGTGGCGGTTCTGTGCTTCAACTTTGCCTATTTTTCCACAGCCTCACAGACAGTGCCAGCACACACAGCTCACAGTAACAGACAGCCCAAAGTGCAATGAAAAAAATGGTTAATAAGCACAGACAGCAGCAGTGACAAGGTGATATTTTTGTGTGAGTGCCCATCGCTTCCAATATAGATACATTAATATTGCAGTTAAAGCAATATTGGCACTGAAAGAGTGGCCGTTTGTTAAACAAACAACATTGGATCATGCAACAAAATGGGAAAGGTTGCAGGCACACCCTTGCGTTTGTTGAAATCATGCATCCCCGGCTACAAATAATGTTTTCATCTAAATAAAGAAACATAAGACAAAAGACTTGGATACCTTGGAGACCAGGAGTGTCTTTTTGCCATGGCAACTGTGTGCCACGATTGTGCAGTGATGTGTACTAGAGCTGCAAACCTGTAGGGGAATGCAGAAGTCCTACAGCTTTTTGACTGCATCTGTAATACGGATTGTTCTACTGCTGTCAGCCCGCTTGCACAAGATTCCAAACTTCACCTAAGGTGAAGCATTTTTGTTTTAGCGATTCTATGTATAGGATCAGTGAAATGGGATGACCAGCCACTGTTATGGATCATGTTCAAAATTATGATCAGAATTCCACCGTCAGCCCAATCCCACTTATCCCCCAACCCCCTCAAAAATGTGTTTATACTCTATTTTTGTCTTAATATTGTGACATAAAAACAAAATATGTCCCCCGCCTACCTCTTGTTGAGACAGTGCAGTGCGCTGTGAGCAAAGTAGAAAGAGCGTGTGTGTGCATGTGTGTGGGCGCGTGTTTGTGTTCCCTCCTTTTTGGGTGGTAGTGCAAACATGGAGACAGGACACACAGAGCCTGCTATTTGTGTTGCCCGCTGTTTGAAGAGTGCACATGTGATGAATTAATTTCCTGTAGCCATCAGAACACTCTTACAAGAGGGCGATTAAAGTGGTGGAGGTGATTGGGGGCAATGTGACAGCATCAACGAGGCAGAGGAGTGGAACTCTAAAGGGGGCTGGATGTCCCTGTGTCCAAGTTGCCCCTCTGTGCTGTTTTTCATCTCATTTACACGAATGGACATCTATGATCATATATTATCATGATCCATAATATTTATGTCTATGGACCGAGACAAATCCAAACTTAGTTTCTGCGTTCATCTTTGATTAACATGCTGGTCAGAAAAGCCATTCAAGTGCAGGTTTATGGGCCATTCATGGGGGGGGACTACAGAAAATAGACTGTTAGCACCAAAGCCATACCCCGATTTGCAAGCAAGCATTTAACTGATCATTAGCTTGAGATACCAGCCCTAAGAATCACTGTACCTTATTATCCGTCTGTGAGTCCAGAAACTCTTATCAGGTCGCAGAGTGGAATGCGCTTGTCTGTGAGTTTTTCCCACACAACTATAAATGTAGTCATGCGGCAGGGTACCTGATTACAGGTGGTCAGCTAGACTGCACCCACACACACACACACACACACACACACACACACATATGCACACACTGTGCCCGCATGGAAACAAAACCCAGTCCTTAATGTACCTATCCAGCACAACCTACAGGACCAATCAGCTATCACAGCTACCAGCACTGTTGTTTACCTGGGTTAGCCTGCTGCCTGTACCTGCCTGCAGTGAGGTGTGTGAGAGGAAAAGAAAATGGGAGGGAGGGAGCAAGAAAGGGGAGGAAGCAGGGATTAGTGGATACCTAACCTTTGGGCCGTTTGTCTACTGGGCCACATAAGCTGTTAGCAAGACTAAGCAGTTTATGAATGCTTTCAAAGTCCTGTAGTGACTCCAGAGAAGACAGGTATTTTAAAATTGAGACAATTTTCAGGGCTTCAGTCCCTTGCAGCAGACCTGTGGTGGTTCACTGACCTTGACCATTAAATAACAATGACCATAAGAGGCCAGTCAGCCCTAGGCGTTTTTCCATAACTTTGAAGAAGTTGTTCATTCATGTAGTGATGGGTGCTGTGATTTGCTGCTCCAGCCCAGACTGACAGTTCACAAAAATTTGAGGGCCAGACAGTGTTTCAGTGTGAGACTATCAACTCTAGGATGTTATATGCTGAAACAGTCTCTGTTCAGTATACAAACATGAGAATATGTTTGTAAAAATCTTCCTTCATTCATTGGCCTGGTTAAAATGGTTATTTGCTTTACTATCCATGCTGTCCGTCAGTTTCCACGTTGCTGTTCCCTCACCTGCCTTTCTCCCTAATGCGTGTGGTTATGGCATATATGATAACTGAATGATTCAAAAGCATTCTTATTTTTGAGCTGTGGCTGTTTTCTTTCCGCAGGCTGTCCCAAATCGAATGGCTCTCTTGTGCTCCCTGTACACAGCACTTCACCTGAACCCAGCAAACCTTGTGTTTTCCCCCGAGCACTCATCTCCATGGAAACAGTGCGAGCTGTGCACCCCTGAACAAAAGTGCCTTTCACCTGTTCTAAACCAAACAGCCCTCTCACCTGACATGACTGGGACATGCTTCTCCAACTGATGGCCTTTTTAGTGCCAAGAACCAGAGGTGAGTCTACATTAACAAATGTTTATGGAGGTCACAAACCTGGAGGACCAGAAACCAGAAAAATTTTAAATTAGCCAATGGCCATGAATGATTGCGTAGAGGAATGTAGCTTAGGGTAAGTTCAAAAGGCAAAATGTTGGGAAACATTTTACCAAGGTCCCGATGGAAAATGAAGATTCAGAGCCGATGTAAATGACATGTCCATGATATCTGACTAGGGGCTTCACCGTCCTTCACCGCTGTTGCAAAGTGTCTAATGAACTCACATCAGATGTGTCTGTCTCCATCCACCACACTCCATGACCCACTACACAGTCCTGTGGATAGAGGCGTCTTTATTAGAAACTGGCCATATTCTTGTATGCCTTGAGTGTCTAACCGAGGGAACGAAATATCCTCTTCAGAGTCTATTTAGAAATCATTTTTGAAACAAGAAAAACTTGTTTAGTTTAGAAAATATTTAAAAGGTATTGTCAGGACTTAGAGTCCTTTTAAACTACCAAACAGAACAAAACATGATGGAAATATTATCATGCTGCCATGCTACCTTGCCCGACAAAGACAAAGGCAACCTTGGTTTCACAGAGACCCCTTTGTAGCAGCAAAGGGACCAAAAGTTTTGACAAAAGCAGAGGAGGATCAGACAGAGGCCTCTGTGCACAGACAGTGAGCTTGAGCGCTGCAAAAGCTGGATGCCATCAGTGCGGCGGCCTTGAAGTCTGAATGTGACAAAAAAGGTGCGCCGCACAGAGACACAAGCACTCACATAAACACACACTTAACTGCCAAACACTTAAAAGGCAACTTGATTTACTTTCCCTGGCTGTCTGAGAAGAGTAATACATTGAATGCAGATTGAGAGAATGCTAGAAACTTGAATTTAGTTGAGTGCGCCTTGTTTTCAGACCCAAAAGAACTGCCCGAGGTGTTGAGTACTGAGTGTGACAAAACAGTTTGCACCTAAGGTTGGTTGTTATTGAACAGGTCAACAAAGACCCTGCATCCTTAGTTTCAGCCTATTTACTGGGATGAAAATATCCCCCCCCAAACCCCTTATCCAATTCATTTTATCAGAGGTTTATGAAAGAATGACAGAGATGCCATTCATGCCTCATCACTTTCTCCTTCTTTTCCTCTGACTCTTTCTTTATTTTTGACAAGTTCCCCCACTCTTTCACGTGGAGAGATAGGAGAGAGGGATCAACAAAAGGAAAAGCGAAACAGACTGAAAGAAATGCACTCCTAAAAAAACGAAGAAGAAAAAAACACCCAGGTGGGCGAGTGTCAGGGAACATTACAACAGAGAAAAATGAATCACAATAAAAGCCCACACATTATTGACCATGCAAGGAAAAAAGAAAAGGATAAAAAGAGAAGAAGTGGTCGGCAGTTGGTGTCTCCCAGCGCACCCGTCAGACACACCCAGAATTCTTTGCTACAACAACAAACTTGCAGAGCAGTCTAGTCTGGATGTACCAGGTCTCTGTCACGCTCCAGCTCAAGCTGCTGAAGACATGCCATTATGTCGACCCTGTCCTAGTCTGTGGGTCCAATGAAGGCTTTGTCCCAGTCCAGCCAAGCGTAACGCTCAGACAGTTTTCTCTAGATACGCGAAGTGACCGTTTATGAGGCCTGCTTAGATCCACTCAAATTATCCTGGACTTTCTCAGAACTGGAATCCATAACTCCTTATTATTGTCTGTTGAATGTTGATCTGTGGACTGACCTCAAGACAAAAATGTTGTGGTATGTTCAGGTCAGCAAAATTCTTAATGGTTTCAAGAAGAATCTACACAAAAAAGATTTGGACTGCCTTGACAAGAAAACCTGTTGTAGTGGAACAACCTGGCCTCAGAAAAGTACATTTAAACTTATACTTGTGGTTGAACAATTCTTTGGTTGAGTTATAACACTTATGAGGCTGAGAACCCCCCCCCCCCAAGTATCTTCTCCTCTAAACCTGCTGTGTGACTAATTCTGAACCACACAGCGAGGCTGAGAAGGTTATAGGTTAAAGGTCACTTATTATTTCACTGCACATATCAAACATCAACAAAAGGAGTGGTTCTGGGGTTGTATTGTTTGGGGTTGCTGGTTGCTGCTGTTTGAATGTCTCTATTTCTTACCATATCCTACTGCCTACAAGAGGCAGGGGAACAGTTGGGTTTCACCTGAAGCCTTAATTGTGCATTTTGTATCGTCTTGTGCCAGAAAGGCTGGCATGTTCTCTGTATCCACACAGACACAAACATGTGAAAACGCACATATCCTCACATAGGAGAGTGTCAATGAATGGATGAGTGATTCTTCAAAATCACCTGTACTGGAGAGGTGCCAGATTGTGAAGATGGTTCACAGTGCAGATAAGTCCCTGCATCACTGTACTCATTAAATTCAGTTGTCACCTTCCTCTCTCTGTGGCTGCAAAATGGTGAATGATGACAATTGATTTTGATTGGATCTAGGTCGGAAGGAAACTGCATTTCCTCAGATGTCTAAACAGTTTGTGGAAGACTCTCTGACACAGTGCTCATATCGCTATCTGCGGAAATGTGACCCCAATTTCCAGAGCACTGCAAACACCCATTGCACCTTCTGCTGTGGACAGCAAAGCATCCAGTGCTGAGGTAAGATATGTGATCTGTGACATCATTTCTGGAGGCAGGGCTTCCTTAAATGAGAGCAGAAGCAAGCTCCTGTGGTAAACAATATGTTCACTGTAGTGATCAATCCTAACTTTTTCTCAGAAGCAGACACTTGCTTACATGGAAGAGTGAGGTTTTACTGAGAAAATGTTTTCAGTTTTGGTGTGTTTTATTAGAAGTCTGATAGCAGTAAATTTGTTTATCAGTACAAGTAATCGTTATTGTTTTTCATTCCTGTTCACGGCAACAGAAGGAGGACATAACTATGAAATAACAATGTGAAATAACTGGCCTAAATGAGCATGAATGCAAATGAAAACAGTTACTCCACACCATGCCTGCATTCAACCATTCTCACTTGCGAATGATGGATTAAGTCATTGCTAACCACAGTATGTGGGGCTTGTTGAAATCATGTGATATCACTTTTCCTGACAAGAACAAATTTAGAAGCCCCTATCTTGCTGGGTGTTTTGCGCACAAGTAAAGTTTTGAGCAATCCAAGGCATAAATCCACTGCAATATGCAATGGGAAAAGTAGCTAGTGCCACAAATGGAGGCTATAATGATATGCCATGTGGTGTAGCATTGGTGAGGCCTCTTGGCAGGATGCTATTTTTTTGGTCCTACAAAGTTGTTAGACACCAATATAGAGCAAATAAATCAAATACAATTGAAATAGCCTCCCCGGGGAGTTCTCTGTGGTTATTAGATTTGGAGAGGCAGTGTTTATTGACTTCTAAGTGATTAAATACAGTGGGCTGCAGTGAGTCTATGAGGAGCAGCTGGACCTGGTGTGCAGGGGGTAGTGAGAGACAGTCTCTGGTAAAGCATGAACCTCACAATGCTTTCACGCTGTCCATGCAACATCGAGGTAGGTGCTACACATTGGTGGTGGTGGTGGTAGAAAGCACTTTCAGATCCTGAGATGAAAGGCACTATATAAATACATATTTAAATATATTGTCATTATTATTTTAACATGGCTGATTATTTTTCTCCTCCATACAACTCTGCGAAGCCACCAGTCCTGAGGGTGGTTTGCTTTGTCCAAATATTGAAGTCACTCACGTCTCTAGAGGTCCTGAGTGGCACATCTGCTTAAGGGACTCCAAGGGAATGCTGTGGTGCAGTGATACACCCTGTGGACCAGTTTGAATCTGGACTGTGGCAGTGCTGAATGGAGCCGGTAGTAGCATCGCCCAGGGAGGGATGGCTTCAGCCTGTAAGGTGAGTGCTACCTCCTCCCGTGCTAGTGACTCCTCTGGTCGATCAGGCGTCCTGCGGTCTGTTTGTGACATCTCTTTAGCAGTGCAGTGTTCTGACGGTAGTTCTCTCATAGCAGTGGCTTACCTGGTGACTTACAGGGAGGAAAATAGCAGGAAATTATATTTATTTTTGGGTCGGGTCACTAGTTATGAGACCTGTAGTGATTAACCTGTTGTGGGTACCTTGATGCAGTCTTGGCCTTGGAGGAAAATGATATTTCTTTCTCTTTTTTCTCTGCCTCCTTCCAGTTCAATGCACAGCCTTCTATTGCCACTTGACGTCACCTGGGAAGTAATTTCAACAATAAGAGCAGCACTGGAGGGGCAGGGTAGAGTAGGGATGAGGGGCGGGGGGAGTAAGACAGTTGCTGCCGTGATGATTAATTCCAGCAGAGTGTGGGGTTGTGAGGATCCCCTTCTCTCTCTCTCTCCCTCTCTGAGCAAGAGACTGGGGCTTAATTAAATATTAACCGGCGAGCGAGGATAGAGGGGGGCGTGGTGTGTGTAGGTGAGGGGAGAGCCCGCTGCTCTGGAGCAGCCCTGCCAGGCGAGGACTCCGCAGCTCTGGTGCGTGGGCCGCAGCGGGGATGACATGCAGCGACCGGGCCGGGCTCCCTCCCACTGCCAGGCTGGGCTACACCTCCGCCTCCGCCAACGCCGCATAGCACACGGGAAAAACAGAACAGCAGAGCAGCCTTCATCATCTTTATGGCTGCATTTTTTTTGTTTAGTGTTTCATTATGACTTGATCTGCCCACACTGATGAGCTATTGCGACTATACAGTCTGCTAGTTTTAATGACATGACTGTTTTAAAGCCAGTGGGCTGCTGCCCTGTGAATCTATCCCTGTAGCATTGTGCTGCAAATCCTCTTACAGCATTCATATCTGAACATTGTGCATCTGCCACCATGACAACATCTAATCTCTATACTAGGCTATAAATGGAGCAATGTTATGATATCTTGGGCTGGTCGTCATATATTTTATTCAGTTTTAATTTATTCATTATATAACATCTGTTAAGACACCGAAAGGTCTCTCTCAGTTGTGGGGGATCATAGGGAGAAAAAAAGTGTGATCATGGGAGATATGTTTTTCATGTTTATGCTCCGGTTATAAGTCACCAGTAAACAGACATTTAACAGGCAATTATTAGCATCATCTTCATTACAAATACTGACACCTTTCATAAATATCACAGGAAAACACTGAGAAACACTGATCATAATTACTTTTAGTTACCATGTTTTGAGCCTTTGTGTACCTTTTTCCCCAGTATGGCCGTGTGTGATGTTTGGCCGTTTAAAGCAGCAGCTCCATTGACACACATTCAAGGAATGGGACGCGGTGAGGCACCTTCGGCCTAGATAGACGGACACACGAGGCAATTTGTGAGCATGCTCAGTGAGATATCACTGCGTCGGAGGAATGTACCTGGCAGTAATCCAGAGAAGTGCGCGAGCGAGGAACTGACTGTGGGCTTTCATTAAAGCGGTCTAGCATCGATCGATTAACGTTCATTTAAGCGCCTTCATATAAATATAGACGTCTTGTTATCTTGTGCATAACAAAGTAACGGTTTAGTAATTATGTTACGGAAGTCAGTTTTAGTCAGCAACCGAGGCAACATGTCGATTTGTCTGGAGCGAATAGGCGAAGACTCCTTTCCCGGTGGTTATGCAAGCGGGAGCCACAGTGCTTCCTACCCCCTTTCTCCTGATTGCACATTGCTGCATTAAAAAATGGCCCTGTTAGCTTCGGTTGTGCTGGGTGAGTGGCAGGGAGAATTCCCGTGTATTGAACCCGGAACACCCCCTTCATTTAATGACTAGCCTCGCGCCTAGTCTAGTTAAAGGGAGCACAAACAAATTCGGTCCGGTGTGCACATATTTTCGTTGTATTATCCCTGTCCGTTTATCAACATCCCAAATCGAAACGCTTTTATTTTCAACTATTACTTTGTCGATGTGGACAAGTTATTTAATAATTTAACAATGGTAATAATGCCAAAACATGTCCGCGGTTGATAAACAACAAAAAGGGGGAGGGAAACACTTTATCTTTGGGTGTTCAAAGTCTGATTCATCCTATCCTGTGAGCCACTGACAATAAACATTAACATAACAGACGTGTAGCCTACTTGTTTTACAGAATATCACGCTTTAATACGAATTGAACAATTTATTTGATTCATGTGCATGTTCCGTTTAATATAATGTTAAATTGCAAAGGATTGATTAATTTTTTCACGTTATAATTAAACACTTTACACCGAAAATATGTATACTTTTACAATAATGTAGGGTATAGGTTTACAATAATTATCTCATGCAGGACAGTTTCGGCATGCGCAGGGTGCATTTTTACCAATACAGAGGGACGGTTTTGAGGGCTTTGATGAATTCAACGGATTCAGATGACAAAGGCGCTGTTGTTATTGTTCGAAAACTCATATTAGACATTTAATGCATAATAACACCGATAAAATGTTGCGATTTACGTGTTGCCTTTAAATGGATAGCATTATTAAAATAAATTGGTATTTGTAATTCGTTATTCTGTCCCAGGGGGCGTTACTTTGGATAGAGTCTGATAAAGCATAATCTGAGTGCAAAGTTTCAAGCAATTCGTGTCTTTATTTGCACCTGTTGTAAACTGATTGTAAAGGTATAAGAACTGCTTTGCTTATCATGTGTAGGCTATACTTAAACGTGAAGACGAAACTGAATGTGTTAAACGTCGCATAATATATTTATATAGCTACTACACTCCACATCTATATAGCTCGCGTGCGACTAGGGTGTTTTGTTCTCTATATTATTTTCCAGGTACCCTACATCTCGCCACGGGGCACAGGCTATTACATGGTACCATAAAGACATGGCGAGTCAGCAAGTCCCGTGGAAATATCCACAAGTATAATATTTCCCGTTTTTATTCAACTTTCACTCAGTCAAAATCCTTTTCTATTTTCGCTCGCAAGCCCCTCTCTCTCCGCAGTTAGCGAACAGCAGAAGTGCATTCTACTAATGCATTTACAATTCCTTGGTGACATCATGATTCCAATCCCGATTTAAAAGCAAAACAGAACGGATGAAATATCAAATAGCCTACACATCACAAATACAGATATCCTGTTTTCCACCTCTACCCTGAGACAGTGCCGAAAAACAAACTCCCCAGTGACCGCTTCCCTCCCTGTCACAGACTGATTCTGCTGCAGTACCAAACCGAGTGATTACACAGATTAATATGATAATCAGTAATTGAAATATTATGCAGTCATTTATCACGTGCAATTACTATTATTATGATTATTATGATTTTTATTCATACTTGCACGTAGTTTTCATGATTAGGTTACTAAACTGTAGCGGATTGTATTATTATGAATTTCAGAGCGTGAGAAAGCGAATTATTTCAATGTGTGTTTTTTAACACTTTGAGTGTATGCATTTTAAATTATATTATTCTCAATCTATCAATATAGCCAACAGTAAATAGTGCATTTGGACCAAATAAAATAATGTGTCTTGGTGGCTGCCAGCGCTGGTGAAAGTATAAAATTCTGCTGACATTAGTTATTGCTCTGAGAGCTGGACTTCAATCGCGCTCTAGTCTCTCATTCACTGCCAAGCTCCGATCAGCGCTACCTCAGGAAATGCCAAATAAGGGCAAGGAAGTGGAAACCCACCGGAATCGGTCCTTATGTAGACACGACCTTATATGGCATGGCGGAGCTGGGTCTTCCGGCAAGTCCGAGGCTCCAGCGCAGACGGGAAATCCGCGTTTAACTGGAGCAATTGGCGAAAGAGCAAACATTGTATTTCATTTTTATTGTGGGATTTACAGCTCGAGATGCATTGATTCGGGTAGGAAGGGAAAACGATTGGGCTTCTCCTTTCGATTTATTGCACGAGCTTAATTCACAGTCTCCCCGCTCTGCCTTTTCCCTCAGGCAAGCGTCATGTGTCCTACACTGCAGTGCCTAAATATGGGCTTCCTCCAGTCCATATATGGACATCTACGTCACGGCAAGAGGATATATATAAAGGAGTGGGGATTCTCTAAATAGAGAAAGAGCCCACAGAGCCTAACAGATTCACTGCCAGTACAGAGCGAAGCAGATAGACAGGCACACAAGCGCTATCTCTCTCTCTGAGAAACACATTTAGCATATAAAAGAGAACAAGTGAATAAAATCATTGACCTAAAGGGGGAAACATTTGGGTGCAGCATACATCAAGAATATAATTAATCAACAAAGCGTATTTTCATTCTTTTTTTGTGGAATGAACAAAAAGGACACATTTCATCACTATAAGAATTTTCAACCAACAAGTGGATTTTTTTTCTCTTGAAGAGGAAAAAAAGGCATCAGACCCAGCAGAGAAGAGTGGAGGTCATTCAGAACGTGCTGTTGGAGAGCATCTGCGGCGACAGCATCTTTGCATCATTTCCCTGAGGTGTGTAGGTGATTCCCTCACCTGTGAGCCACGCCGCTCCCCTCACCGAACCTCCAGCGTGACAGCAGTCGCACCAGCAGAGGAGACCCAGCCCGAAGGATGGCTGCAGCCAAGACAGAGATGCTTTTGCCAGCCCTGCAGATCTCCGACCCTCTGAACTTTCCCCACTCCCCCATGGATAACTACCCCAAACTGGAGGAGATGATGATCCTCAACTCGGGGACCCCCTTCCTCACTGCCTCCACGGCAGAGGGGACAGCATTCGGGACAGGAGAGGCTGGAGATCAGTACGACCACCTGACTGGAGGTAAGGGCAAGCTGCTCCTTCCTTGCATGAGAGGGTTGATGCATGCATGGGTAAAAATTGCATATTTATTTATTTATGCCCCATTGCACAAATAATGTGATAGCAATATGTTTTTCATTAAGTTAATTCAAATGACTAATGCAAAGCAGAAAGCTTGGATTTTGTGAAATTCCCTCATTTAAAGGTACATTTAATGTCCATTTAATTGAATGAACAGAATGATAGAAAATACAGGAATTGAAATAATGCAGATTTCTATACTTATTTATAACAGCTGTGCCACATCACTCTGTGTTCTTTTAGAGGGTTAGCACTGTTCAGTGTGCAGCTACCTACAGCAAATTAAAATTGCATTGGTTAAAGTAGCTGAGTTGCAGTTTCAGTAATGAAATGCCTTCAATGATTGAATGAGTAGGAAAGTGGAGAGAGAAGTAAAATCAGGCATGAGAAGGGCTTGCACTGGCTGAGGCTATCACAACACTGTGGGTGTCTTGAAGGGGGTCAGCATGAATTTGGAGGGGGAGGGTGTGGGATATCCTGCTTTGCGTCAGCACCTGCTGCTCTCAGTGCAGAGAGGGATGCTTACTGTACCAGCCAGAAAGATTCTCCTCGCCACTGTCTCAGAATCTACAACAGCACCGTGAACCACGTTGCTAAAGAACAAATGGCTTGTCACTGACTGAGTAGTTGTTTAAAGCGATGTCTTGATGTTGTTGTTGCAGATACTTTGCCCGACATCTCCCTCAACTGCGAGAAGTCCCTAGCTGAGCAGAGCTACCCCACCCAGAGGCTTCCCCCAATTTCCTACACGGGGCGCTTTACCCTCGAACCTGCATCCAACTGCAGCAACAGCCTCTGGGCAGAACCCCTCTTCAGCCTGGTCAGCGGGTTGGTGGGAATGAATCCCCCCACCACCTCTGTGCAGTCCTCCTCTGCCACTCCGACTAGCTCCTCCTCGTCGTCGTCTTCTTCCTCCTCCATCTCCTCATCCTCTCAGAGCTCCAGCCTGAGCTGCTCCATCCACCACAGCGAGCCCAACCCCATCTACTCCGCCGCGCCCACCTACTCCAGCGCCAGCCCTGACATCTTCCCTGAGCAGAGCCAGTCCTTCCCCAGCCCGGCGGGCAGCACCATCCAGTATCCACCCCCCTCCTACACCAACAGCAAGCCCTGCACCTCCAGCTTCCCCGTGCCCATGATCCCAGACTACCTCTTCCAAACACAGAGCGAGATCAGCCTGGTGCCCCCAGACCAGAAACCCTTCCAGACGCAGGCTGGCCAGCAGCCCTCCCTCACGCCTCTGTCCACCATAAAGGCATTCGCCACCCAGACAGGGTCCCAGGACCTGAAGAGCGTCTACCAGTCGCAGCTGATCAAGCCAAGCCGCATGCGCAAGTATCCCAACCGCCCGAGCAAGACCCCACCCCACGAGCGTCCCTACGCCTGCCCCGTGGAGACCTGCGACCGCCGCTTCTCCCGCTCGGACGAGCTGACGCGCCATATCCGCATCCACACCGGCCAGAAGCCCTTCCAGTGCCGCATCTGCATGCGGAACTTCAGCCGCAGCGACCACCTGACCACCCACATCCGCACGCACACGGGCGAGAAACCCTTCGCCTGCGAGATCTGCGGCCGCAAGTTCGCCCGCAGTGACGAGCGCAAGCGCCACACCAAGATCCACCTGCGGCAGAAGGACAAGAAGATGGAGAAGGTGGTGGCGGCGACGGCAGCCGTCTCAGCCCCATCCCCCCTCTCCAGTTACCCCTCTCCCATCACGTCCTACCCCTCACCGGTCTCCTCCTACCCCTCTCCAGTTCCCTCTTGCTACTCCTCGCCTTGTCACACCTCCTACCCATCACCCTCAATTGCCACAACATACCCCACAGTCTCCAGCACATTTCAGACACAGGTGGTGACCACCTTCCCCTCCTCAGTGGTTACAAACATTTACAGCTCGCCAGTGGCCACGCCCCTGTCAGACATTCAGTCCACACTCTCGCCCAGGACAATTGAGATCTGCTAAGACTTTTCTTTTCAGCACCTGATTATTTTATTTCTCCGTCCTTCGCACAAAAAAGACTTGTTATTCCTCTTTGAAAAGCACTTTTCTCCCTCCCCACCCCCTTCTAACTCTCAGTCTTCAATATTTGGGTACCTGAAAAGAAAACAAATCTACTAGAATAAGCATCAAGGACTCAGCATAGACAACCGAAAACATAACAGGATTTTTTTCCTTCCTTCGATTCAATCACAGCACTTCAGAAACAAACTGAGACTTTAAAGACAAAGAGCAGCAACAGGCTTTGACAGGGATTCTGAATTAACATAAAAAAAGACCTGAACCAACAAGCCAACAGCCCAGTTGGCTTTAATGCCTAAAAGTATCAGTGCTCAGCAGCCCAAAACCAAGATCACCAACACATGCAGAACTGAAATCAGAGACAGGCGAAAGACTTTGATGATATACATAATCTGCAGTATATGTATATTGTATACATTGTGCCATGTTTTGTTTATTCATTCTTTGGTACTATTGATGTGAAAACTTCTCTGCATATTTACATTGTATTATTTGAAGTTAGCAGGGCCATATTTTATAAATATTTTCTCTCTTATGTAGTGAAAAATGCTGTGATAAGTTTTGACTTTGTTTGGAAAAAAGAAGCACTTACGTATTCAAGCATGTGTAAGAGTGGCGTTAGTTTCTATTATTTTGTAAATATCACCCACTGGTACTCTCTCTCTCTTTCCCACACGTGGCAAAAAAGGTCTGTAAAAAAAAAAGAAAATAGTCAAAAAAAAAGTTTTCAAACGTTTCTGGTGCCTTTGTGAAGCCTTGCTAATGTTTTTGACACAACTTTGCGTGCGATTGGATGCGTTGCATCTAGCCTTAAGGTGTAAGGGATATTTTTTTTACAGAATGTAAGAGGCATTTTAAGGGATGAAATGAGAAGACTTTCGGGCACTGCTTCATTTATTTAGAATGTAAGCAAAAAAAGAGAATCTCAAAGTCTATTTTTGTAACTTAAGTGTAAATATCTACATATTCAGGAGTTGGAATGTTGTAGTTACCTACTGAGTAGGCATGGGATCTTTTGTATGTTATTTACATGCAGTTCATTATTTTGTGGTTATTTTTATTTTGTAATTGTGTTTGTTAAACAAAGTGACTGTTTCTGGCTTCTAAACACATTGAATGCGCTTAACTGCCAATGGGATATTTGATGTACAAGATATCCTCCCAGAGAAGAAATATGAATAAAATATAAATATATATATATAATCTCTTTCATGTTTTAATTTTTTCATTAGCACGATAAAACTGTTGCTTTGCAATGAACACAAATGCCAAAAGACACATACAGTATTATAAGTACATACCAGTATAACATGGACAACATTTTCATCCTAATAAATTACATGAAGGAATTCTACGGATTAATCAACTAGGTGTCAATTACTGTACATGCCTTTAAATTGGAGCCATTACACTTCTAATCAGAGAAACCTATACATCTCAGTTACCTCATATTTTCACAGTCACCCCTTGACCCATGTATACCTACCATGTATAATCGCATTCCTAATTACACAGGAGTGGGGTGTGTTAAAGAAACAAAGTGCTTTTGCCACCGATTATGGAAAGCCTTTGAAAGCACACACCTACGTCGGATTTCACGAATGTAAAGTGAACCTGCGTTCCTTTCCTGAGCTCTGCATTCTGGTTATGGTGAGTCACATGACACTCTGGGACTTTTCCCCAGGTCCCAACACTCCATTTTGATAAACCAAATGATAAACCTTTTTAGTTTTTTTCTTTCTTTTGAGAGCACAACCTTGAAAAGGCACAACATATTGAATCGCAAACAATTGAAAATGCTTTTATAGCTCTATTTCCTACCACTATCGACCGCTCAAAAATTCAACCATGCATTAAATCATTAAAATCTGTCATTCTTCCAGACAACATGAGCACTGAATAAATCTGTGGTTATTGGAAGCTCTTTGAACATAGTCCTTGTTGCATGTTGATCTTGTGTTTGTGTGAACTTGGGTGCGTGTCCTCCAGCGCATCCTGGCTTTGTCCATTGTTAAAAATGAGAGTAGTATAATTGATGTTGTTTTCAAAGCTTTTAAAGTTTTGGTCCCCTCCATTTGACATCTCAAAGATCACATACGCTTTCGTGGGTGAGGATGAGGTTTCCCATGATGTCTTTCTGTGGAGGAGAGGGGGTTGAGGAGCAATGTGCTCTCCCAGCCAGTCCTCTGTGATGACAACCAAGTGTTAATTTTCAGTGGGTATTTGATATTTACCTTTTTTTTAAATCAGTAGTTGCACGGCCTTCTTGCTATGCATGCCCAATGTGCTGGCTGCATTCTGTCACATTATTGTTTCAGCAGACTCCATTATCCTTTTTTCTTAGCAGACTCCACTATTCAGAGTGACTAATATATATATATATATACAGTATATATATATGTATACAGAGAGAGATACAAATATATTTATTTTTTACATATACATTTATATAAAAGGTCTGCTGATATTACACTGTCATAACATATTATGTTACCGTGTCACAATTACACAAATGTATCAATTATTAATTCATTACATAAATGTATGCATTCATTAAGTTTCCATCTTGTCTGTAATATTCACATTGAGAGGGGATACAGTAGGTATATTTCAGGTTTCAGGTTCTAAGCTGTTGCACAACTTAAGCACACTTTCCGATGAGGAAATTATTATTATTATAGGCGAATTTATCATAGTAATATGCAAGACACGTCAACTTAATTGGTCCCGCATAACTGTAATATGAAGAACCAGTCACTCCACTTTGAAACACTGGTTTCTGTGAAGACATGTATCCTTAAAACAAGCAACATACTGTAGATATTGCTAGAGAAAGCCGCCATACGACGCATTTTCCTCTAATAAAACGTTCCTCAAAGTGTGTGAGTGACCATGGATTGGCATAATTCCTGTGTAATATGCTGGGACTCCAGTATATATGGATGGATGGATGGATGGATATATATATATGCATTTTTACGATCAGTATTCTTAAGCAGCACCATAATACCGCGTTCGTCAACACAAGAGTAAAGACATAAAAAAAATACAGACTACAAGAACATGCAGATCTCGCAACTGGTGTGTGCGTTCACACTGAGGCTATTTTAATGTCCTCCTCAATCCCCCACCCTGTCGACAGATTTAATTTTGATGACAAATGATCAACTCAAACACTGTCCTTTCTCTCTTCGGAAAAGTAATTACCGAAATGTCAGAATCAATGAGCTGATGGAACTTATTATTTGTTAATTTTTTTATTTAGACTGCTTTCGCTCTCGTCTGGTCCATTTGCCCGCGCGCTCTGCGCATCTCTCCACTCGTTGATAACTTAACATCGTACAATTCATTCTCTGGAGAGGCACCCTGAACTGTGGACACCTTGTCTAATTTTAAAACGAACAACAGACGAATCCCTGTGATTAAATGTAATAGACCGTTGATGATTTCCTCCTCCCAGATGAAGATGTCTGTAGCCTATAACGAGTCATCCTAGAATGTTACATTATGAGCACTTATTATATTTATAACATGGAAAATAACGATGGTCTTACTGCTTACGGCAGCTAAGAAAATTAGGTAAGGATTGCGCGATAAGTAGAAGCCTTATTCCCGTAAGAGTCAACTGGTGGCTAATTTGCGGTTGTGACAGAACAACGGAAGTGGGCTACGCTTTTGTATTGGTTGTGCATAATCATTATCAATATCATAATCAATATCAAATAATCATTTTGAAAGAGCTGGAGCTCTAAGGTCACAAAACTTGCAAAATTATAAAAAGATATCATTCTTGCTGACCGTTTGTGATAAATCATTAGGGAACTCACGGGGGTGAAATCAATCAGCGAAATGTATGATATATCATGTAGGTTATCCATTATCCTTAAGTGACAGCACTCATCTCATAAATCAAGACCCAATTATTCTAGTCTTCATTGATGAGAATATAATGATTGCGATTTTACAAAAATTTACAAATCATGCCAATTTATGCTTTTTCAGACCATTATTATTTCCCACTCCGAACAATTATCCTTGCTGTGCTCAATCTAGCGCCACGAGAGTGCAAGGAACTTTATCAGAAGATGGGGAGTAAGATTACTGTAATTAAGATGCATTGGGGGTTTAATTAACAAGCGGAGAGGTTCGTTTGCCTCAGAACCCCTTGCAAAAGATTGCGCTGTCTGTGCGCGTGTCACTGACGTTTACTCCCAGCAACCAGGTCCGTTTTAAATAGGTGCCTTCTCATTTTCCTTCCCTCGTCTTCTCTCCGAGAGACTGCGCTTTTCAAAGCGATTCATCCCTACATGAATAATAATGGCGAAAAGTAATAACGATGTGCTCAAACTAATTTATCGAGTGTGAAAAAGATCAAATGATACCAGAGCCTTCCTTTTTTCTTTTTCTCTCTCTCTCCCTCTCTCCCTCCTCTCTCTTTCTCTATCTCTCTCTCTTTCTCTCTCTTTCCTTCTTCTTTTTTGCAGCAGCATGGCCTCATTATAGACAAGTACCAAAGTGCTTTCTTCTCCATTGGATCTTTGTCTCCTCTCTTTCATGTGAAAGCTATGTTGTGCTGATTGAGTGTGTGTGTGTGTGTGTGTGTGTGTGTACTTGCAGTGAGGGAAACACACCATCATATCTTGTGCACTGTGTCTGTGTGTGTGTGTGTGTGTGTGTGTGTGTGTGTGTGTGTGTGTGTGTGAGAGAGAGAGAGAGAGAGAGAGAGAGAGAGAGAGAGATGATGATGATAGATAGATCAGCTCAGCTGTATGTGGCCTGGCTCTGATGCAAACATCACTGTACCTGAGGTATGATGGTTCATCTTGTGCCCTTTTAAGCAGCTTTGGCTCTGGTTATTTTCTCTCAGTGTGCTTGGTGTTCTTTTGTGCCAGCGAAGGGGCATAGGTTTAGAGGGTGACTGGAGTTCAAGTGACGGGACATCTGTCACCATGGCAGAGGCAAACCAGGGGGTGTCCATCACTGGTTAAATAAAATGAGTGGTGAGCTGTTATAAAAGTGATGTTATAGAAGCAGTGTGCTTCTATGACAAAATAAAACCCAGGGAAAATATTTGGTTGCATGTTTCCAAGTGGATTTATATTATATTATGTCTTATAACAAAAATATATAGTATAAAGATAACACTAATCTCAAATCACCTTCTAATAATCAAAATAAAAGTATGTGCAACCTAGTCTCTCTATTATAGTTGAAATTATTAGAGGATAAAGGATCCTGTAAAGGATAAAAAGGCAGTACTACCATGTTAGGTGAATTAAGTAAAGCAGGAATCAGCTGCAGAAATGGCACCCTTGTAATGATACGAACCAGTCAAAATCAGGCGCAGTTATCAATTAGCTGACAGTTCTTAAATTCTTAGCTTCTTAAGTTCCTATATTTCAAGCTTTTTAACCAGCCTTCACTGGGACAAATATTAGTACTAAATGGATGAAAATACTGGCTGCCACTGATAGGAGAAGAATCCTTAGCATGTCCTTGGCATCTGCTGTGTTTTGGAATCATGTGATTACATCATATTTATGACAAATAACCTAAGACTGGATTTGGTATAACATAGAGATGCTGATGTGTAAGAAAGAGATGTGTATGATTTGGTGTAAGATAGAAATGTTTAGTTTGTGGCGCATAGGAAAAAAAAGTTAATAGTATACTGGCGATTCATGTATCACTCTCGACTGGGAATAAATACATTTGACTTTGGGGCAAAGTAAGGTTAACGTTCTTCGGTTTCTGTGATAAGAAATGTGACTTTTGTCTATAATAGTACTGTAACACAAACCAGATTACAAAATGCAATATTTTGATGCCAAAGCAAATTACTGGGTTGGTCTCAGAGATTCAGCACTGTCAATTATTCAGTTATCATGGGGGAAAGCAGCCTGTGAAATTTGCACCGGTAGAGTAGCGTTAGAACTACTCTTGAGGGAATATTCGCTAAAACCATCATGTGAGATGTGGGCCAGACCATATATGGTGAACTGAGCAATGACCATCTTTAAAGAAGCCCTAATGTACTACCAAAAACAACACAAATGCATCTGAAAGTATGGTCTGTATTTCCCAAGTCAGGAGTCCTTCTGATTGTGTATTGAACTCACAAAAACAAACACAAATGCAGACACAGCCAAAAATGAGAGGAAAGAAAACAGGAGGGAAAAGAAAGGAAAAAGAGAATAATTAAAGTAATTGGTCTCCTGATCCCAAATTGACTCTCTAAATTGGGCTTGGTGAAAAGCATGGGATGCGCAATGCTAATTCTAACTTGGGGTAGATGGCAGGGCCTCTCCGACACACCTCCTGTGGCTGCCACTGTGTGCCCCATGGGGAGTACTCTAGACCCCCACCCATCAACACCCCCGGTTTCCGGTGATTGTGACTGCACTTCCAAACACAGCAAAACAACAGCAACCAGCAAGAAAGCATCACTGGCAGCAAAGGATGTCCCATTTTCAGATCATAAGCAATCTGCATCATTAGTTTAATTCATTATTAAAATTGACCATCTCCCGTCTCACCTCACAAGCTGTACAAACACACACACACAGATGCAAAGAGACACACACTGACTGGCCAGCAGGAATTCTCATTTCCCATTGTCTCACTAACCTTTCCTGGTAACACTATTGCAGTTGTAATTGTAAAGGACACTCATTTTCTTAAAGAAATGACTGAAAGTAGTCTGCTTTTATCGAACAATTTGATACCTTTGTTGCATTCACATGCCAGCACAGCTGATTTAACAGTCATGGGGAATATTGACATTGAGTAACACAATGAGACAAATGGGGTGACATGTCCCTCAGGGAATCAACCTCACTGATTGTGTACTGAGAGTCACCTCAGGGTGATGTCTTGGATTTTTCCATAATCTGGAATTTATATTTAGAAGATTTACATTTTTTATGCGTACAACTGTCTCTAGTGTCTGAAATGTCACTGTATGTCATATTTGAGATACTGTCTGTCACAACACACAACTTCTAAAGAAACTTTTCAAATGAGCAGTTGCACAGATGTACTGTACAGTACTATATTTTAGTGATGGAAAACCTTCCAGGCTTAGATGTTTTTCAGGACTGTTTTAAGAGCCGGCTAATGTTCATTATCTTAAAATATTAAAACCTTTCTTTCAAAGGTATTTTCTTAATTTTTGTAACTTTAACTTGAAAACAGATTTGAAAGTACATATTTGCTATGCCTCCTACTTTTGCAGCATTGTGCCTCTGCCACACCAACTAAAAATAAAAAAAGTACTTAAATTTCCTTCTTTCTCCCATTCAAAGCAGTAAAGCAGTTTCTGCACATAGCAAAGCCTGCTCTCGGGCCACTTCGGTGTGGGGAGGATGCGTCCCGGTTCCACTGTGCCCCAATCCACAATGGAGCCATGTCGCACCCCCTGCCGATCTCCACTTCAAGGGCCATGCTTTGTTAAAAACTGTGTTTGTTCTCTTATTCTTTTTGGGTTTGTGTGTTATTACTTTTTTAAAACCACGGATGCTAATGAACTCCGCCATTCTGATGCAAGGTCTGTCTGCGGTCTCTTTCATCCAGATACAAATGCGTTCTTATTTGGTCTTAGCCCCCGAGCGATTTAAGATCCGGTTTTGAAATATGCCGTTTGATAACTGCGTCGTCGGCAAAGTCCCTGCAGTGATTATGCCCTGCTTTAATATCAGACCTGTCGAGTCTGAAGGCCTCCATTAGATCTGCGCAACGCAACAGCTGCTGCCAAAATCACAGCCACTTCATCCACTCTCCTCTCCGCTAACACGTTAAAACAGTGGCGAGCGCTGGGGAAAGCCACTGGCCCGACTCTGAGAACGTCAGCCTTTTTTCAGGCCCCCTTCCCCCCCCATCTTTTTTGCTGCTGTTTTCAGGAAGGCTACAGAAGGAAGGCATTTTACCAAAATCTCTATTTCAGGTCAATACCAGGCAATCTGTAATCTCTAGACTCAACCCAATAGCGCTCAATTCATGAGAGAATGCCTCATGCTGCCATAACAGTGGTGTTTGGGGCCTCTGTGGGTGAAGTCAGTAGAGCTATATATTAAAAAGCAATATGTTGTGATAATACACTGCATATGTGTATATGTGTATATGTGTATAGGTGCAAGGGGGAGCAACTTTTGGATGTGGAGAAAACTTCTGTCATAAAAGACAGTAAGTGATGATCTTGCCTTCTCGTTCCTTAGTCTCTGCATCGCTGACAGTGGTTTCCTCGCTGCGTGAAGGTTGATCAGCGGTTGCTGGGCAGTCAGGCTGCCACCCTAGACCATAAACATGTGCTCACAGGGCAGAGTTTCTCCCACCTAACCATCTAACCATTCTGCAACCTCTTGAGAGTTTCACAGAAAACATGTGTCTGTCATGTGTCTGTCCAATCTTGCTGGTTGTGTATACCTCCCATCAGGAGAGATGCTGTGAATTGGACGGGGCAAAAAAATGCTGGAGCTAGTAATTACGGAGCAGCCATGTCACACCTTCTGTAGTGTCGGAAGTATAAGGGGGCACTTCAGATTCACTCTGCCCGTACCTATAATGCCATCACCTCCCTTCACTCCTGGTTTTGCTTCAAGGGCCGTACTTTGTTGGAAATGACATTTGTTATGTTTTCTTCCCGCTGCGCGCTCTCGCCAAACCTCCAGTTGAGTAGGGTCTCTGTGAGGAGCTATTATGTAAGATGTGGCGGGAAAGGTTATCCTTTGAGTGCCCTCGGGTTATCTCTCTAACTTGAGATTACGAAGCTGTGGCCCTCAAAGATCTGTCAAGGGCTCTACACCGGGGACCCCATAGAGCCCGTGCGAAACAGCCGCTGTGCTGTTTCAGTTGTTGTGATTTCCAACCCCGTAACTCCTGGAAACGCTTAAAACTCTGGTAAAACTTAACGCTCTGCACACACAGAGCATCTGCTTAGTCCCCATTTCCCCAGTGATATGTTAGGATGTAGGACTGATTCTTTCAAAACTATGCTCTCCTTTGCATGCTTATGTGTGTGTGTGTGTGTGTGTGTGTATTTGTGTGAGAGAGAAAAAGGTTGCTTTCCATCTGCGGTGATAATAAATGGACTGACTGTCAAACTCCTATCTTTCACACTGACCTACTTTTCTTTCGCTTCAGAACAGTCACATACACACAGACACAGATGCATACACACACACACACACACACAAAGACACAACAAACACACACACACACACACACACACACACACAAACACAAACATGTGCGTATAACTGTTCGATGCTGAAAGCATGTGCGGAAGACAAACAATGTAAAGAATTTTGAAAAGTGCAGGTAATTAATTATTCCTGACTGACATGGTAGCCATCCAAATCCTGAGTAGATTGCTGGGAGGGGAGGAATGTGAATTGAGAAAATAGAAGAACCCTCATACCATCATGTTTTGGTCCTATTAAGCAAGAGATGGGCCTTGCGAAGGAGGCTTTATATATCACATTCCTATAACAACCATCCCACATGTAGAGCTCTAAAGGAGTCCGTTTGGGCAAAGTTGTTTAGAGTGAGCAGTGCCAAAACCCAAGAAGGCAGAGAGAGAGAGTTAAAGGACAGGACTGAGTTTTCAGCATGAAATGTGAAATTGCTTGGACTGGGACTGCAGTCTGACTTATCCAATATGTCACAGATGACATCATGTAATTTGTTATCCCTGACCCTGTCATGGTTGAAGGAGATTGGCCTCTGCTTTTCCAACAGGTGCAGTCTTTATTTGTGCTTATCGGCCCTGCACCAGGCATCACCACACCCACTGGCTGGGAATAGCATTGTTATATGTCTGTAATGTTCCCTTCCAGATGTGGAGAATAGTAAATGTCTGCCGATCTCTCCACCCCACTGGTCCTCATTAGGATGGGCAATGTATGGACATGGAAAATAATGCGTTGTTCTTCTTTGACCACTGTTGCCTCTGGCTTGCCTACCAGGGATATGGGAAGTTGTAAGGTTTTTGCATGCTCCGTGTGCACAGATGACACATACCCTCTTACATTTTGTATCTGTTGCTTTTTTTAGAATTAGAATTGAACATTTGTGATAAAAAAATGTTTTAAATGGTAAACTGCAAAATGCTCAGTACAAAATAAACTGATGAGTACCTTTACTACTCTAACAAAGTACATTTTGTCCCTCATTTAAGACTCATAAACACTGTTAGAGTTGAATTGACTTTTTTAGGCTTTCTTGTTATACAATTCTTTTGCATGTACATGAAGACAGGATTTGTTGATAGGGGATTGCAATACTACATTTAGAAAATATTGAAGCTGTTGCAATTGTTCTCTATTAGTACAGTTATTTTTTTATTATTTAAAGCATTTTTATCACCCTGACCTTCTTTGTATAACTTTTTTTGTTGTGTTCTGTCCTTCATTGTTTTTATCTTTGATGATACCAAAGTACCTGTTGTCTAAATGAAAATGTTAAATTATTGATTGCAGTTTTATTTTATTTCTTACTATCACTTGTCTGTGCAATTTGAAAAGCGCTCTCAGGCAACCCAACTGTGAAAGCACAAGAGCAAATACAATTTGATTTGATTTGATATTCAACCCATAGGCAGGTATTATTCCTAAGGTATTATTCCTAATTCCTTCTGGGAAATATTTTCATTACATAAAAAAACTTTTAAAAAATGATCAGTTTTCTCCCCTTTGTCTTGAGTTCCTACACTGTGAACTAAGAGATACCCCCTTCCCCCAAGCCACGAAGGCTGGTACCTTATCTTATTCAGTATACTGTGATGTCCTGTATGTCTTGTGTGTTCTTTCACTCCTGTATCATTGCTGCTGTGACAAACCAAATGTCCCCCGGGATTAATAAAGGCTATCTTATCTTATCTTATCTTATTATACACGAGAGTCATCCTCACAGGAGTTAAGAGGGCGGTGATGAGTTTCGGCAGGGTGTCCCTTCCGAGAACGCAAGCGAAACCTACAAGTCTGTTCTTGCAGCAGAGGAGGGAGATGTGTATGTGTGTGTGTGTGTGTGTGTGTGTGGTGGTGGGTGGTGGGGTTTCCCTGTTCCCTGTTCTCTGCTCCGCTGAGAAAGCGCATGGAAATCCTGACTTTCTGCACCTGCAGGGAAAGAGAGAGTTCTCCCCATTTCATCACTTAAGTGCTTGGGAGGTTTTCCCACACAGATCAGTATTTAGCTGAATGTTTCATACATTTACAAATATTTCCTATGTTTAGTAAATGTTCAATTTCTTAAAAGAAAGATTTTACGAATTGTGTTTTTTCAGATGTATGGAGGGTATATTGTTTGTACATGTACATGTTTTTCTTGAGATATATAAATATAATACGATGTGATGATTATAATAGAACAAGCCTTCAGAAGAGACTAATATTTGCAAACGTAAAATATTTAAGTTAAAGTGCTAGAACATTGCCTTTACCCAATATGCGTCTATGAGCAGAAAGGGGATGTATCAAAGTGTTGAGCATCAGAAAGTGTTGTAGTCAAACTTTGTTTTCAGAGTATACAGCCAGGGGTCTTCTGTGTGTCGGTTGCTGGGATGTTTCCCCACTCGGCTGGAGCACTAAATGATTAAAGGAGCGCTGGTCCATCGCAGAGTGCACATCTGGGGCGCTTCGCTCCACATTAGCATCACCGACAGGAAGTGTCAGCTCTGGCCAATTTCTCCGTCCCCCGACCCGAAAGACAGAGGCTTGAAATAACAACATCACTGCCAGAACCCACCTCAGGAGGTGAAGGGGGAGACATTGGGGGTTTAAAGTAAAGTCACAATGGTGGGTTTGCAACTCGTGTGACAGGGCTTTCCAGAACCTTTTTTTGTTGAATTGATTGTCTTTAGAAGACATGGCTTCATTTAGCATACATCATTAAAAAAAAGATAAGATATCTGGTCTCAAGTGTTGGTTTTAAGCGAAGAGCATAGCAATTGAGTTTACACACGGCATACCCATCTGCAAGCAGTGCCTGGTGAATTTCACCCTTCGCTCTGACTAATAGGTGCTGTCACAGTGCTGTTCCTCAAAAACTGGTTGGACAAACGCAGACATGCATTTCGGAGAGCGGTCTCTTTCCATCAAGGGACGTCAGTGAGGCAGGTAACGCGTAACCGGCAGCGCTCTTACACTCGCTCTGGCAAATATTTCCCATGATGCATCCTCAGTTAATGATTGCGTTCATCACGACACCTGCAAGGGGGTTGAATGGATGCATCGCTGGGTCAGGAACTGCAGCTGTGGGCGGGGGAGACGCATGTGTCCAATCCCTGGGTCTATTCTATCCCTAACATTATAAGAACATAAGAACATAAGAATACATAATGAAGAGAACGGGCCGTTCGGCCCATCTAGGCTCATCATGTCCTAATCTAAAGAGTATCTAGTACTACATCTAGTACATGAACAAAGCCTGCCATTGAAGCCCATCAGAATACCACCAACATACACACTTTTGGATCCTCAGTTAAGGGTTAAAATGACTTTAGATTCCCTCTCTCGCTGGATGAGAGGGAGCACAATTCTGTGTAACCGAGTGGCATGTTAAAATCATTAGATAAAGAAATAAAGAGCTCTCATAGTTAATGAGTCGGAGTCCTGGGTGTGGGACTGGTCAGATGGTGGGCGGACATAACAGGAGAGGGAGTTGATGGGAACTCTCTGTCGCACTGGGAGCAGTCACCCCTGTACCCAACAGTACCCAATTGTGAAACAGCAGGCGACAGAGACATCTGCTTTGAAAATTAACTGTGGGACAGTAACGGTGGCCCAGGAAGTGACCACAGACTAAAATTCCACATTTGCTGTGTTCTGCGAACCATCCCTTTCTAATTCCCCATATCTGGAGCGACCACGCTTTATTTTCACTGCACAGGCATCACATTAAATTGTTCCAGAGTCCTGGGGAATTTTCATTCCATCACTTCAGTCATTAGGTAATACTGTCACACACAGGAATGAATTCCCAGTTGATTCACTTCAATCACCGTGGAAGGCTCCATAGTGTCTCCGTCCCTGTCTGCCAGGAGTCTTGGAGTGACCCTGGATGACCAGCTGTGCTTCTCGGGCCACATCGCAGCGATCACCCGAACCTGACAATTCTCCCTCCACAACATCTGGAGAATCCACGCAGTTCACACATGTCACCCCTCTACTCACCTTTCTGCACTGGCTCCCTATCGCAGCACGCATCAAATTTAAATCACTGGAGCTGGCTTATCAAGCTGCTCAAGGAACTGCTCCCTCCTACCTCCAAACACTCATCACATTCTACACCCCAGCCAGACCGCCTCCGCTCCGCCTCCTCTGGCAAACTGACTGTCCCATCCCTCCAGGCACCCGGCAACCGCTCCTCGTGGTCTCCCCTCTTCTCTGTCCTGACCCCTTGGTGGTGTAACAATCTTCCGCACTCGGTCAGATCCACGGAATCACTGGCCATCTTCCGCAAGAGACTCAAAACCCACCTCTTCAGACTCCACTACCACTGACTCTGTAGATTTAACTAATTGTCATCACCACTGCTTACATGTTTAATACTGCATTTTGTAATATGTATCTATGTTGAAGACTGTCCAAAAAACCCCAACTCTACTAATCTTTTCCTTCCCAGTGTTACAGGTACGGTATGCAGCTGCCAACAATTGTCTATTACTGTATCACTACACTGAGTCTTGCGCGGACTATGATTGATCTTACCATGTATTAATGCACATCTTGTAAGTTGCTCTGGATAAGAGCGTCTGCTAAATGCCTAAAATGTCAAATGTAAATGTAGTAAATATTATAATCCGCAACATGAATATAAGATGCGATGGATTGGCGACCTGTCCAGGGTGTATTCCTGCCTCTCGCCCCAATGCATGCTGGGATAGGCTCCAGCCCCCCCGCGACCCTGACCAGGAATAAGCGGCTGAAGATGAGATGAGATGAGAGACATGAATATAAGTTTGATTAACTTGCCATTGCACCATGAATGGGAGACAGCTTGATCTCATGTTTTGTTAACATGTGCAGTAGCAGGATTACATTTTTGACAGTAAAGCAACAGTAATAGCAATTGTACACCAACAAACAACAACATTTATACTGTGTTTTTTTCCTCTTCCTGCTGTAGTTCCTCAGAAAAGTCTGATGCAAAAGTGTTTGGAAACACTGACTAACCCATGACGTGGGTGCAGTTAAGAAGATAGTGGGTGGTTTTTGGAATAATGCTAAATCAACATGTGAAAACAAGATTATTTTTATACAAGGCATCATGGGCAGCATTTTGAACAGTGGAGAGTTGTGCACTAATGGGGGCGAGAGAGGTCAGATGAGGAGCAGGTGGTACCTGTCAGTTAGTTCCAGTCAGGGATGGGCCCATGGAGCGGTCAGTATGGAGGGTGTGAGTGGGCTAGCAGTCATTCTTAGTCGTGAGCGTGTCGGAGCGGGTAGAACTCTAACTCCCAGGGCTGAGATTGATAGCAAGCAAGCGCATGTGCAAGCATCGACCCTCTTCTCCTCTCCCCCATCCCGTGCAGCTGTCCACTGTCCCATGAAATCAGGCCCCGCTATTTTTATGCAGTTCCCTGGTGTGACGAAATGGGTCCCACTGCAGTTTTCACGCCTGGCGGGTGATGTTACGAGGAAGAGGAGGCATGGGACAGAGGGACAGGGGCACCATACCTGCTCCCTTCTCTTGTGATCCCTCACCACCCCAAAATCATGTATTATAAAATGGTGCTCGCACCTCCAAAATCTTAGCTGAACCCCTCCGTCTCTCTGTGCTGTGCCGAAAATTGATTGAGAGTAAAACAGGAGACGCTATGGTGAGATAATGACATCATCATCCGCCATGCTCTGTGGTTGCTTACTCATACGCATTCTTGGCTGTCATGAGCAGCTGGCCCTGACACTTTTTTTCTTTGCGCACTCCTCTCAAACAATAAATTATTTTTGAAATCCTGTTTTTGCAAAGAAAATCCTGTTTTTGAAAGTGCTCACCACAATGGAAAATCACTGTATTTTCTCAGAAATTGCAAATGAGAGAGAGTGTGAGGCAATTCTTTAACACTGGCTGGCCTTAACCCTGACTTTAACCCATTTATAATCATATTGGCAATTTGTGCTATGGCCTGGATTCAGAGAACATTTCTAATTACCTTCAGTTTACAAGTAAATGCAAGTGTTACTTTTGTCTTCACAAACAGTTCGCCATTTTAACTGCAGAACCTGCCAAACTGTGTTTATGAAGAAAAAAAATCATACTTGTATTTATATGTGAGTCAAAGTTAAAGAATGGAGAATGAATCCAGGCCTGTATCTACAACCCTTGTGCTATGGACATATATACTGTATATATATATATATATATATATATACGTGTAATGTATAGACGTTGTGGCTTCATCCTGAAACCATACAGTAAATATCAGGGAGCGGCAGCAGTAAAGCAAGTGGCCAATGGCTGGTCAGGTCAATGACTGGCGTTTCATAAAAGCTGAATTCTCTAATCCCCTCATTTATTCCCATTACAGCCAATCTGGGATGAGACTGTGGACCCAGGCGCTATGAGTGTGTCAAGCAGCATGCTATAAATACACAATGTATGCTTTCTCCCCTCTTTTACCTTCTCTAATGCGAGTGAAGCCGGCGGTAATTGCACTAAAGTACAAAAGAGCACGTCGCTGGAAATGTTTCGCCGCTGTAGCCTTGAAATATGCATGCAGTTAAGTGTAATCCACACAACCAGCCAAGCCTCACCTCAGAACCTCCTTTAGTCCTGAGTTCCATTGTGAAAATGACCCAGCTCGGGTGCTATTCTATCTGTGGCAACGGCGTAAGAGTCTTATTTGAGCATAACTAGGAGGATCTGTAGCACTCGATGTGCTTATTCTTACTCTGTAACTTTTCTTTTATTGTGTTGTAGGAGGATGACTCTAGAAAACAGTATTGTGTGTGTTTATGTGTGTCTTAGGTGTTACCTTTCTCTCTATCTCTGTATTTTTGTCTATGTCAATCTGTTTTTCAATCTATGCCTCTGTCTCTTTCTATTTCTCTACAGCTGCATTTCCATTGGTGTGAATTCAATACTACTTTAGAACCTTGATTCTCAATTATGCGTGAGTTGCCTAATGGAAATGAATATTGTGTCTAAAATTTAAGGTAGTTTTGACTGTTCAGGAAAATGGGAATATCCACAAATGTCTAAATGTGCATTCAGGAAAATTCACAAAATTAATTCAAACAGTTGCAAACAGTTGCAATTCACACCAAAAAACCCTGCACTTTGGTTGTCATAAAATTCAAGCATTCTCAGGTGGGAATGATTTATTAAATCATCATGTGGAGTTTTCTTAAATCTGTGATTAAAAAATAAATAAAGCTACTTGGAAACACCTGGCTAGGTTGGTATTTTGAACACAAGTAAAAACAATTGTTCTTAATGCACCAAGTTAAATTCATTGGGGCATACTAATGGTCACTCAGCGACTGCGTGTATCTCTGCCTCTCTTCCTTACTTCGTGTCTGTCTCACTATTTCTCTCTGTGTGTCTCTCTGTGTCACTTCCTGTCTGTTTGTGTTGTGCTCTTTGTGAACAGTTGCTCTGTATTTCTGTATCTCTGTATCTCTGCAATCCACTCTCTGTCTCACAGTGTTTCTGGTTCACTTTGTTGCATGGGTCTGTGTGGCCCTGTATCTCTGTTTCTCTCTCTGTCACTTTTGCTCCAGGAAACAGCAGCTGGGTGATATTAAATATGGGCTGGGGGTCACTGATAGACCTCCTGAAACTGACACGTCACATGGGGACACTGGCCAGAAACTCATTCTTTCTTGTACACACTCATTCTATTTCACTTCCTTTCTCAAGATTTCACCCACACACTCATCATTCTAAAATCATTCTGCATCTCCTCTGTACTAGAATGTTACCCCCTCCCATTTCCCAACATTATTGTGTTGTGTGCTGAACAGGGCTATAGCAGACAGATTCCAAACTCAGAGCCCAATTCTGCCACCAACACACCCCCATACTAATCATACTAATCATACTAAATCATATAGAAAAATCCCCCTAACTGTGCCCCCCCCCCCCCATACTAATTTGTGGAGGTGTAGTATGCCAGCTATGGCATCAGCACGGCTGGTGAATGAATAGATAAGAGTCTCACAATCCTCCATAGCTTGGGGGAGCTAAATCACAAGCCCTGACAAGACCGTGCTGTGTGTAAATGATATAAGTGCATCCTGCACCCCCCAGCCATCGGCCTACGAATCATCCTCACGCCCCCTGTCTGCCCCTAATCGTCCTGTCTGCTGCTCGTCCCCTGACCCTCACACCCACGTCCCCCGTCTCTCACTCCCCCCCCCCCCCCACTCTGTCCTCCACCCTGCATCATCCCTCCACAAGGCAGACTAAGCAGGTGCTAGACCATTTCTAGCATTCTTCAGACAGTCTAACTAATGCTGCCAATGTATTAGCACATTCTGTAAAAATCTGAAGAAGCAAACAAACAATATATTTCATGGAGCAATAACCTAATGATTAATGTTCGGAAAACCTGATCACTAGCTCCACCCTGTTGCCTTTCACTCCTTGTATAACACTCCTTTATAGCATGTTGCTATCTCCGCATCCCCCTCCGCCCCTCCTCCCCGTCTCCCTCCTTTCTTCATTCGCCCGGGTTATGATCAAAAAGACTGTTGCAAAGACAAGTATGACATGGATATGACACCTCTGCGTGGCTCCATGCCAAATACATCTGAGTATAACCCCATGTTCCATTAACCGGTCTTACCATCTTCTCAGCCTCTGGCACCTCTGCTTGAAGGATTTTCCTTTTTACCCAATTTAATTGTTTCTGTCAAGTGTGCCTGTTTCTCAGAAACGTCCTAATATTCATCACTGGTAGGTGTGGTCCTTACCTCATGAACATGCATTGTGCAAACCTCTTACAGGAAAAAGTCTTCAAGGCATCCAGGTGCTTCAGAGTGCTGTGTTAGGAACCGCATTGATGGAACGCACTTTACCGCACCTGAGTAATTGGGGCTGAAGTGCACTATCTTATTTAAAAATCGGATAAAGAAACGGATATTTATCTTAGATCTCAGAGAATTCAATAAATTATGAGAATAAATGCATTGCATGAGGAATTTGTCACCCCATTGCACACAGTGCTGTCTTGTCATGACAACCTTTTCACGCTCACAGTCTCTAGGATATTTTAATGCTCACCGAAAGCGATTCTGTGAGAGAGAGAGAGAGAGAGAGAGAGAGAGAGAGAGAGAGAGAGAGAGATTCTGTTTCTCCCTGGGATTAGCTTTAGATTTTACCTTAGCCACAGATGCATAATTTCATCTAGGGTGGAGAATGTGGCCTGTCTGTCCTTTCTTAAGGTCCCGTAATGAACCAATCAATCCATCAGACGAATAAACACAGAGTGGTCCAACAGGGCCGGCCCCAGTGGTTGAGGTTTGACCTGTGGAGCTAAAATGAGTAATGGAGCCATGGGGAAACTTGACTGTGGGACCGCAGAGAAAACACAGGAAGAGAGTTACGACATAGCAATACAGAAGATTAGGTAGAGTGCAGGATTGTTGATTTCTCTCAGTCCCAAACTGCCATGGGAGCCTGAAAAAGATTACTTTATTCAGTGCAGCCACCCAGCGCTGGTTGCATTTGATTATGGCAATACTAGCGTATGAGAATGCACAGGTACAAGGAGAAGTATCCAGACAATGATAAACAAATGTCCAATTATTTCTGACTCAATGTTCTGTGCAACAGCAACAACAACAGCAACGCACACACACCATCTGTGATTTTGTGTTTTTCAGTGAGGGCACAGGGTAACTTCGCTATTGCCATTGTTTACAAGGCATTAACCGATGAATCCAACTCTGCTTCAGAGTTTCCGTTACAGCACCACAACTGCCACCTACCCCTCCACCCCTCTGTGGCCAGTGCCCCGTACCCCACGCCTCCCAGTCTCCCTGCTAATCCCATAGCTCCGGGCCCAGATTGTGGGGTTTGGTGCTAGAGCTCAGAGCTGGCCTGCCTGCCTGCCTGCTAGTCTGTCTGCCTCTGCGGCCTCACTGCGGCCCTCTGGTCACATGATCCCAGCTCTGGGAGCCAACCAGCGGAGGAAATGTCACTCTCCCAGGCAGCCGGGAACCTCACTGCCCATACAAGGCACTTCCTGCCCTGACTCCGGTCTTCCTGCTGGCTATGTAAGGCGCTTCCTGATTTCTTACTCTTGGCCGCTTGCCCTGGCAAACTGGCTCAGAGCACATTTTTAATTTTATTTCCCTGTGTGTGGAAAGCAAGCCAGGGATTTCGATCAATGATAGCTGCCGTGTGAAGGAATGACAGTTCCCAATGGGGAACTGTTTACTCTACTGCCGCTGGTTTTTATTTAAAGGCTGAGGGACTGGGATACTGCAGAGGTGTTGTATGTAGTGTGAGGGGATTTCAATAATCTATCATCTTTCTGTGTACACGTTTTTAGAGTGTGCTGGCTCTTTGGAGCCATCAGGAAGCACACACACACACCACATATACAGTACACACCCACATGTTTACCTGCACTTTGTGGTGTGTGTGTGTGTGTGTTTGTGTGTGTGTGTGTGTGTGTGTGTGGAAACATGTGCTTGAATGTGGGTGTGTCCATGCATACACATGTCTGTGTTCACATTTTGTGAACTTCTAATAACAGCTGCTTGTGGAAAAAATGAATGTGATCTGTTCAGTCATTGAGGTTCTTATTTGCTCAATATGGGACAGCAGGAATAGTTTTTTTATTGGTAAAGCAGTAGAATACTGAGTTTTCAGGAAGCTCATTATACCATTATAAAATGACGCTAAATGTGTAATTAGGGTTTCATTCATGCTATTTTCCAGTTGAAGTTGAATAAGACTCACTTTTACACTCTATACTTTTATGGTCACTGAAATGTATCTGAATTTAGAAGGATATTTTCATAGATATTACAGAAAGTTATTCAAATTCAACACAAATGACACAAAACAAACTCTAAGACCAGGGAAATGTAAAGGATAAAATCTTATTTTTAAATACACTCTCTCCCTCTCACACCCATGATTTATTTAAACTTTGAAATACAGGACACCCACTCAGTACACAAACACACATGCATACACACACACACACACACACACTTGACTGAGGAGTGTGTACTGTATGCACAACATTCCTCTGCTTTGCTGCCTGTTGCCTGTTTCATAATTGAGCCCAGAGGCTTTCTTTTTAAGTAGAAATCACTGCAACAGAGAAGTGATAGTAATCTCCTTGGAAATGTAGTCCATCAACAATAATTATGGTGACATTGAGAGTGGGGTGTCAATGACCTGAATAGTCATTATGGGCCTGACAAGGACAGTGAGTTAAGGCCTGAACAATTGCTATAGGTGCTGTTAGTTAGGGCCTAAATAATTACTATAGGGGCTGTGAGGTAGGGCCTGCATATTTGTTATAGAAACTGTGAGTTAGGGCCTGTATACTCGTTATAGGAGTTAAGGCCTATACAATTTCATCTTTCAGTTAGGGCCTGTATCAGTCCCTCATACTTTTCAATAACTGATTTGTGTAAGTGCTACTCCTTTATCACCTACACAATACTATGACCTTGGTTCATATTCAAATTCATAAAAATTTAAATTGAAGCATAAATAACACACACATGCACACATTTAAACCTTCAGTGTTTACATGCACACACAGAAACACTCGCACACAAACACACACACATTTGCTGTTCCAGGGTTTCTCTTAGGGGAGATGATCCAGAACGAATTATAGTGTAGCCATTTTCACTGCCCCATTGTATATTAGCAGTATTTACTAGGGGTGTGCAGACCGCACTATAGTCGTAGTCATATCATATCTGTTATTTGTGTCACATCATAGTCAGATATAGTCATAGTAGGGTCAGAAAAACCATAAGTACATGGAAATACATTCGTTTTTAGCTTTAGGCTTAACTGTCAGGACACATTGAGCAAAAAAATGATTTCTCAATTTTTTTGTTTGTCTCTTGCTTATGAATATACAATGCATTGATCCATTATGTTTGTTGCCTAACCATACATTTCTGATAAGGGAAAGCTCGCCTGAATTTGTTTCAGCTTGACAGTTAAGTTAAGCTGTTTCTGGACATTCCTCCTCCACTATCTGCCATCTGACATATTATCCCATCTTTCTTCAACCTAGGGAGTTAAATGGCTATGAAGTGAAGTAAATTGTAAATAAACACATCTAAAACAAAATATTTAACAATACATTTTCCCCCACCTACAAGATAAGAAGTCAAATGACTGCAGTCTGAATAATTAATGTAATATTTTTGTTGTTCTTTTTTATTATGTGTGTGTCCAAACATTGGGCTGTTTTCTTTGGGCTAATAATACTTTAGAAGCTATAAAACTGCAATCCACTCCTCTCATCTGTTTCAGGGGAAGACAACTAGAGGCATGTAGCCTAGATTTCTCTCCTCAAGTTCAAAGCTCTTCTATATAATACAAAACACGGTGACAAGGTGGCCATGGCTATGTAAACAAGGGGACGTTGACTGTATATTTAGGCTATTTCTTAGCTGTTAGTCTAAGAAAGTTACAGTATCCTCACACGTGCATGCGCACACGCTGGCTCACGCAGGCCTGGAAGTGTGATGCTTTTTGGAACCGCATACCATGGGATAGCAGAATCCACATGATTGGCCTTGCGAGGGCCGTGGCAGTGACAGCTGAGTGTCCCAGAACTGTTATTTATTTATGCCCATCACCGCAGGCCCCTCACAGCTGTGTGTTGTCTCCATCGATTCCACCGAAGCAGTGGACTTTGACGTGTCCAGCGGCAGGGTCTCCGGGCACCGCCCCCGTGACTCCATCACACACAGCTGCCTCCACTCCTCACCTGTCAAACACTTAGTTTGGGTCAAACAGAGGATATTTCTACTGGCTCCCTGATTACTACATGCCTTCTAGGGTGAGAGTAGACCTGATAACCTACTGCACAGGAGGTATTTCAATTTTGGCTTTAGTAAGAGAACTGAACATTTTATAAGCAGCATTTAGACATTGCATTCTACACATTCTATACATTTTGTATAGAATTGACAATGATCAGGCAAAGTGAACACAAAAATGCAAAAGCAAAATACGCTACATACCGTATACAATTTGGAAATCCATACTCTTCCAAGGTGCCTTTGAAATAACAGAAAAAAATAAAGCTTGAAAATAATAATGAATACATTTGCTTCAAGTTTTTTCAAGTTGTTTATTTTTGGATTTCATGGATGGATGCTCTTTTATAAAATGATAGCCAGTAATGGAAATGATATTGCTATCTGAACATTTGGCCAAATAAAATGTGCCATTGACAGTTCAAATTTAAACAACAAGGATTGCTGAGATATACTGAGTGAAAGTAATTATATTCATTCTTTGGCAATCACATTGGCAATTTTTTTGCTAAGAGAGATTCTTCCATGTTTGGTTGAGTTACAAATAAATTTGGGGGGCTGACCTCACATTGACAATTTTCATGTCAATTAAAATGGAATTTGAAATATTCATGCAGTGAATTCCCTGGGAGCACGTTTGTAAAATTGACTTTATAAATAATTTGTTTTCTCACACAGGCTGATATCCTTGCACAGCGGTGTGCCTGCTGGGGATGTGAACCTAAGACCATCTGTGTCTTCTGCTCTGCTGAGGTCTGACCTCAGTTCTCTTCACACAGCAGGGAATGAGCGCTTTGTGGAGCTTTTTATCTTGGCTGCGGTCAGAAGGTGCCATTCAGCAACATGGGTGGGGCCTTACTGGGAAAGCAGTGTAGAATATGTGTTAGGACATGAAGTAGCTCGTAATTTATTCACTAACAATTCTTCCGACAGGATTCACAGGCAACCCACACTTTCGCAACACAGCCAGATTCTAAAGTGAATGCTACCTGAACATCTAAGTGAAGATGAGCAAGGTCAACACAGTGACAAGAGCTTTGTGTACGTGTGTGCGTGTGTGCGTCTAACTGCCTTGGGTGTAAATGGAAGTGTTTTGGAATGCTTAGATGGGTATTGGTATACTCATCTCATCTCATTGTCTAATTTTGTCCATGAATACTATTAAATAATTCCAAATGCCGCTTCCTTTCATTCCTGGTCAGGGTCGCGGGGGGGCTGGAGCCTATCCCAGCATGCATAGGGGCGAGAGGCAGGAATAAACCCTGGACAGGTCGCCAATCCATCGCAGGGCACACATACCATTCACTCACACACTCATACCTACGGGCAATTTAGACTCTCCAATTAGGCTAACGTGCATGTCTTTTGACTGTGGGAGGAAACCGGAGTAATCGGAGGAAAACCCACGCGGACACGGGAGAACATGCAAACTCCACACAGAAAGGCCCCCGGCCTGGATTCGAACCCGAGACCTTCTTGCTGTGAGGCGACAGTGCTATCCACTGCACCACCGTGCCGCCCTATTGGTATACTGTAGAAGTCTTTCTTGGTGTGGGAGTGGTCACGTAATAATCTGGTTGGTCCTGCTTCATTGGCTCCCATCCTGCATGCCCAATCCTCTTTCTCTGACTTCAGTCTGTTTCCACGGAGACCCCTATAGAGGATGGAAAGTAAAGCCAGCAGGGAGAGCCACAGTAAGGCACATAGATGCATAGGTATATGCACAAACACAAACACACAAACACACACGTTTACTTTTAGGAATTTAGCATAAGCTATTATCCAGAGTGAATTAGAAGTAAGTAAGTAAGTAAGTAAATGTAACAAGGCTATAAGAAGTGATAGACTTACAATTGTTGGTAGGCTATAAGCAAGGACGAGAGCCTAGTGGGAGGAAGTTTGTGCTGGTTGCAACAAAACACCACATAATGTTTTAACAATGTTTTTATACCCTTCCCCAGATCTATGCCTTGACACAATTCTACCTTGGAGGTCTATGGAGAGTTCCTTGGACTTCATGGATTGGTTTTTGCTTTGACATGTACTGTGAACTGTGGGATCTTATATAGACAGGTGTGTGCCTTTCTAAATCATGTCCATTCAGTTGAATTTGCCACAGGGGGACTACAATCAAGTTCTAAAGACATCTCAAGGATGATCGAAGGAAACAGGATGCATCTGAGCTCAATTTGGAATGTCATAGCAAAGGGCCTGAATACTTATGTAAATTACATATTTCAGTCTTTTATTTGTGATAAATTTGCAACAATTTCTAAAAACATGTTTTCACTTTGTCATTATGGGGTACTGTGTGTAGATTGATGGCAAAAAATTTTTTTAATCAATTTAAAATTAAATCTATAACACAACAAAGTGTGGGAAAAGTGAAGGGGCCTGAATAATTTCCGAAGCCACTGTATATATAGCTGCAAGAGGCAACAAGAACAGCACACACACACACAAACAAACAAGCAAACAAACACACAAAGACACACGACACACACACATAGGCCAGCCTCATTCACTCTGTCTTCCAACCAAAAGAAAAATAACTACTCCCAACTATTTGGTGCAACACTATGCTTGTTGCTCTTTCATAAAGGTCTGTAATACCTATAAGGTAAAAATTAAGAGAAGGAATATTACAAAATCATTTGCACTCATGAACATACATATACAGACACACAAACATGTAAACTCACAAACACACGCAAACTCACAAAACACACACGCACCCACACACACATACACACCTTATCCTGCCCTTCCCCATTGACATCACACCCTTCTGTGCTGTATTCGACCATGAAGGCAGCAGTGCAAGGTGTGTCAGGCCCACAGTTGATTCAGATTAAATATTGATTCAGTTAAAAGGCCTTTGAAAAGAGAGCTTCCTTTTTTAAATCTGTGGAACCACTACTTTCTTTTTAATGTCTGCATGTATGTGTGCTGAATGTGTGTGTGAACTTGTATGGGTTTGTGTGTGCATATGTACAGTGGGGTCCAAAAGTCTGAGTCCACTACCAAGATCTGTTTTTCATCATTCATCTAAAACTAGCACAACATTTTTACTCATGTGGTATTTGTTATTCAAGAATGTTATAGAACACTTATACAAATTTAAAAAAGTTTGTTTGATGGTATGAAATTGAAATATCTATAAATATTTTGTTTGCACACCATTGCCTTTAATTTCCTCAAAATGTTGTGACACCTTATTTTTTATTTAAGTTTTGGACACTCCTAATACACACTGTGAGTTGTTTTGGTCTTGTAACAATGAATACCGATATGTACGTAATTAATATGTGTTCTCGTTGCTACTGCAGGTGCTTTAATCTTGAAAAAGGACACTTCCTTTGCAAAACCTTTTGCAGCTGTTTGTAATTATGTCAGCAGAGCTTAGTGAAGTAGTTAGAGGTCAAATTGGTCTCCTGGGTAAAAATTCTGTGTTTTTGATGAATGATGAAAACAAACAGATCTTGGTAGTGGACTCAGACTTTTGGACCCCACTGTATGTGTATGTGTGTATGTGTGTGTGTATGCTATGGCATGCTTCAGTCTTCTCAGCATGGGAACAGTGATATATGGCCATATGGAAGTCACCCAGTTAATTAGTCAGTAAATATGTGGGTGCTGTAACTCAACTTCCAATGCTATCACAGATGGACAGATGCTACAAGGGTCACAGTTTTCATGCTGTTGTTAGGTCTGAAAAGATGGGTGACTTGCATGCCATAAGTTTCCCCTGGTGTTGACATATGAAGGTCTTCTTTTACTGTTTTCCCAGGAATGAGACCTTTGATCCAATCTGACACTTCACCTGTCCGTCAGGCGCGGCGGAGTGCAAAGCATGCTGGGATTTCCGGTGACTCTTGGCCAGCTTCCAGGTACAGTGTGGAGAGTACAGGGAGTTGCGGCTCTGTTGATTTCAATTCATTGCATAGCCACAGGTCTCTTCAGGTTTCTGGAGACTATCAATCTACGTTTCCGTTTGTTCTCAAAATGAATCTCTGCATCACATTTCAAATGAGGAGTGCTTTTGACTGCAGCTGTCTGTTCCCACTAGATTATTTTAGTCACATGCCACAACAAATGGAGAATCAAAGGCATTAAAACTGTTCCCTTGGCTTTGACAGAATGCAGTCTTATGCTACAGCTGATAACGGAATTAATTTCTGGAAAGCACGAGCAACGTTCACACACAATTGTGCACACACATGTGTGGGCGCACATACACAGACACACACACACACACACACACACACACACACACACACACACACACACACTCTTTTTCATGTGGCTGGCTGTCGAGCAGCAATTACGTGATATGTGGTAATTGCAGTCTTTCATGCGGGCTCTTCAGACACACATCAAAGAGATCCAAACACATACACTGTTGTAATTAGCATGATCAGCGGAGCTAAGAAAAGCTTGCCCAGCCCAATTTCATTCCCATTGTTCTCACTTTCTCTCTCATCAAAGACTGAGATGGAGCAGGACACCTGTGGGCTTTATCAAGTGTGCAAGAATGCACAGGTATCAATCAACCCTGTGACACAGTTTGGCTGAGGGAATCCACATGTTTCACACACTGCGGAAATGTGCATCGTGCGAAAGTGGCTGTCTTTATGCTGGACACTGTATCCCGCCTGCATGCCTTTGGTCCTCTGGTGTAAATTCTTCTATTCACTCTTCATTCACTCTGACTGTTTGATTGGCAGATTGGCTTATCCATGTTGGCTGCTGTATCTTTTTGTTTTACACTTATCCATTTATACAGCTGGATATTGATTGAGGAAATTGAGGTTTTCAGTGCCTTACCCAAGGTCTACAACAGCAGTGCCCTACAACAGTGTTGTGCCGACTCAAGGGTACAACAAGCAATATTATGATTTTAGAATGTATAGTTACAATGCATTTAATTTTATCCATTCACGGATATGGCTACACAAAGGTTTTTCAGGTTCTTGATCTGACCTCTTTAACACAATGAACCCACATAAATATGTCATTTATAAAAGATAAGGGAAGTATGGTACAATACGTAACCCTCAAAACTAGCATCTATCAAGTGGATGAAAGTGTATGTGCTCATTTTATAGTATCATTAATTGGCATGCAATGAATGCAATGGTATCCAATAGATTGTGATGTTTTGTGTACTCTATCAGCAGAATTGCATTGTGGGATGGTAACAAGGACTGCCTGGCTTCACTCTTTCAACTCTCTGTGATATACAGTCAGGGGCTGCAGTGACAGGGATGAGGATGTCTCTGCAGAATACACAGCTTCTGCGTTGTGTGTGCAGGTATGTGTGGCAGGAAGCTGTGTGCCATGGTGCGCTGAAGGGAGGAGTCGCCACGGCAACTGGAGCAAAGCTGTCAGCGGTGAGAAGTTCGAGCCTAGACAGCAGTTTTTTTTAAAGAAATTTGCCACAATTGGGAACTCAATTGCAACTGTAGGCCAGTCCTGCCACTGCAAGATCCTCCATCAATTTGGAAGGGCTGCACACTAGCACGCAATGGACAACACCGAAGCAGGCAGACTGCAGGTTCCCAATCAACAAGAGGAATAACTGGTGAGAAGTAAGACAAGTTGCCCAACAGTCTGAAACCCTCCCTTCCTCTGTAATGATATGACCAATTAGGCATCACCTTGCAGCACTCTCAGCCACAATCAGCACTGGTACAGTCTAATTTGATCGAGGCCATAAAACACATCATTGCACCCTGCTCAAGTGCCTGCACACCGTGCGCAAGCAGGGGCCAAATAGCAGAGTATTTGCTCAGGACACATTGAACCACCTGCCAAGGCTCAGTGCTGCATCCTCGCCAAGCATTACCACATGGCAGCATTGAGCACTCAACACCTGAACGCCTGTTAGAACAAAACTAAAGCCAGGCATATTAGTACCTATGGTCTGTGCACACAGCAGGGAGCTCACCTCTCTATAGCCAGCACAGTGGAGCACAGTCTGCCAGAGCTCAGCACAGCAATGCAGTCATGCACAGTATAGCACAAAACAGCTCTGGTGACACCTAGAGGTTGGAGTGCTCTCCACCTCAGCTGCATCCTAGCGCTCCCTTCCCCACACACACCTCACTTCCGTGTGTAATGGGACACGACACAGTGAAGCCAAAAGCTGGCCTAAAACAATAGGAAGATGACTTGAATTTGTTTTGGACTAAATTGAAAGTTAGGACAAAAACAGGTTTTCTCCCCAGAGCACATTGACACATGGCCAGTGCTGCTGCTGAAAATACTGTAGGCTATTATACAAGGTAGATGTGTGTGTCCATCTGTGTGTGTGTGTGTGAATGCAAGCGTGCGTTTGAGTGTGTATGTGTGGGTGTATTTGCATATCCGTGCACTAAAGGCAGCAGTAGTATGAAATGAATTCCTGGTGACTATAACTGGATTCCACTGAAGGTTTACAAATTCACAGATGTATGCACGGAGACAGATTATTACTGTATGTGTGAGCAAAGCAGCTGTGACAGTCAGACCATCTCCTGTGTGCAAATTTAATCTTCCTCCTTTCTCATGGCAGAGATATTCATTGTCTCCTATCCAGTTCTGCTCTGGTAACAATTACAAGCGCTGTTGACACTGCACCCGCTCCTCGTCTGTGCGTGGAATGTGTGGAATGATGTCCATGTGTATGTGTGTGTGTCCATGTGCACGTGTCTGTGTCCATGTCTTATAGTGTATGTTTTGTTTGCGAGTGCATGTGAAAGTATGTCTGCATGTGCCTATACGAGTGGAGTATGTTTGCCTCTGTGTGTGTGTGTGTGTGTACATGTAGTTTTCCCATTGCAGCTATCTCTTCTCTTATTGCGACAGAGGTACGGAGATGTTTCAAATCTCAAGAGGGTAGAAAACAACAACAATCAAGTGCAGTGTCTATAAAAAGCAGAGCATCCTCTGGCTGTAAACACCACAGGCATGCAGGGTTTCTCTGGGGACACAGATAATGAAACCCTTCAATGAAGTGGTTAAGCATGGGGGGTGGGGTGAACCTGCACCGGCTGGGGCTGTCTGTGGATCTGCTGTGACACAAAGATGTTTCAGGGCACAGCTGGTTTGTGAGAGGACTCACCAGTGCACCAGTCCAATCTAGTATTTCGATAGAGTGGGAGAGAATTTTAACTCTCTTTCAGGAAACAAGAGAGTGAAAGAGAAGGCGAGTGGTACACCCCTTTTAAAATAATCTGTCATCTGGATAAACAAACACACAATACATGCATGCATCGCTGGATATATTTTTGGAACACATTTCTTGGATGCATTAAGTTTCATCAAACATCAATGGCAGTGTAAAGGTAAAACGTTTCTTTAAACAGAAAGTGGCACAGGCTCAATGAGAGAAGGTTTATTAGCTTTTATTGTTTTGAATGACTTTTCAAAACACTGTAAAAAGCGTATGCTCAAAATGTATCCCTTTGAGTCACCAAAACAACAAAACATCAAATAGTCTGAAATATTTTTTGAATCAATGCAGCATAATAACATAAAACAATATTTAAAAAAATAATGGTTTTGAATATAGTGGCATGGTGGGTGTGGCCACTGTGCTGGGTAGTGAATACATATAAAATATGATAATTACTGGATTGGCCAAAGGCCACTCCTTTATGTCTTTTAGAAAGTGTATGATGGTAGGAAGACCATGTTGAAGTCTTGATGTGCAGCAAACCATTCCCGTATTACCAATTCATGGTGGAAGTTTGCATGGAAAATATAATTCCAGCATGTGGAGGCATGAGCCAATTGTTCAACATATCCACAAGATTCAGTTGCGAATTGTATGGCCCTATCAGTGGATTTTGAGCCACAGATTCATTTTCTTAAATCGCAGCGCACATGGTTGCATTCCCTTCCCAATTCTCGACACATTTACTGTGGCACACTGGCCAATAATGATCTGACCACAATGCCAATGGTGAGCAAGATCTGAAATGAGATCTTTCTCGTTGACCATGGACATGGACATGTCCATGACCACAACCACAACCAGCAACTTTTTCCAATTGTTCCATTTTGACTACTGCTGTTTCCTCAGAGTTGTACTGGTAGTGAACAAAAAATGGAAACAAAACAATGTTTATACACTGAAGAGTTCTATTGGATCTGCAATGATGTGGGGTGCATTTCCTGGCATGGATTAGATGTACCTTAGAAGTATACCCTAAGATGACAAGTTCAATGTCAGTTATTACCCCATGTTAAAGCATTTCTTACCTTCATAAATTAAATGTATGTCTTTCAAGATGACAAAGCCCCTGTCCACAGAACATGAGTAGCCATACATTAGTTTGAGGAGCGTGACGTTATCCATATGTCATGGCCTTCTCAGGCACCAGATCTGAACCCAATCAAGCATTTATGGGATATTCTGGAATGATGTATGAGACTAGTGTTTTCTACTTCCTTCAACTAAGTGTGAGTTTACTGACTTTCTCAAGGAATAGTGTGTCATATTCCCCTGGCTGAATCCCAGACACTGGCAGACTCTATGCCACATCGTATACAGGTCGTACTGGCCACACATGGTGGCCCAACACCCTATTAAGTGATTTTACATGGGTGTGTCCATTTTTTGTTCACTGCCTGTATGTAGTAATCAACTTATTATCAATGAAGCTGTCTTGCATTCTCACATAGCTGATGAGAATGTATATCAATACTGTGTTGTTGTACAGAATCTGTTATTTGATTGATGCTGCTCTTTTGAGGCACTATCTTTCTATTTTTGTTATACAGTATGTGTAATTACTGTGAAACAGCTGCTGAGAATGCAAGACAAGTTTCCCAACGGGGCCAAATAAAGTATATTGTATTGTATCGTATCGTACATAGACAAAATCATGTGACCACTGATTGTTACCACATGATCAAATAATTAAGTACACTGCCATATTGGCAGTAAGATTTGAAATTGGGCATAATAGGATAGAATATAATATAAAGACTTGAGTGTGTGCCTTAGGATTTTAATTTTACAACTAATGGAATGGTGATTTGAGTCAAAGCAATTTGAAAAAATTAAAATTATATATTGTGATTGTTTTGAAAATTAACTTTACTTTCTTTGCTGTCTATCTGCACGATACATGATACCGGTGAGTGATGATACAGTTGCTAGAGTGTGTCTGTCTGTGTGAGACTGGCTTCTTGGACCATGGAAATGGTTTGATTTACCTGATTTTAAGTATGCAATTAAGTTGAAGGGTTCTTTTCTCTAGCTGAGAAGTTCATAATTAACAGTTCACAATTATGTTTTTTAAAACTACTTTTCCCTTCTTCTCCCAAATGACCAGAGGGCACACAGTACTACAGGGGAGATAACGCCAATCTCTCACTGATCATACCTTGTCACCTGTGGCCGCCTGGCACTTTGAAAGTAGGAACTAATGCAGCAAATGCAAATGTATCCTGCTGCTGTGGATTCCCAATCGCAGCCAGCTAATGACACAGCCCAGGCTTCAACCTGCAATTTCTTAGCCTGCACTTCTGGTGAGAACCGTTCCCGAATTAGCCTCTTGGAAGCCCTTCAGGAATTGTGGTAATAACTATGACTATGATCATGTGTGATCAGACAAAGATAATGGTGAGGGAACTGGGCTTGTAACGCAAAGGTTGCAGGTTCCATTCTCAGGTGGGGCTCTGCAATTGTGCCCTTGAGCAAAGCACTCAACCTGAATTGCTTCAGTAAACGTTCAGCTGTATAAATGGATGTAAAGAAATGTAAATCATGTAAGTCGCTCTGGATAAATGCCTTTAATGTAATGTAATGTCAGACATGAAACCAACAACAGCAGCAGAGTAGAGGTGTATGAGTGTGTGTGTGTGTGTCTGTGTGTATGTTATACTGTCTGACTGAAACCCCAGAGGGAGTATTTTGTTTATTTAAATTGGCTATGTGAATCTCAACCATGCCTGCATGGGGAGCTGCCAGTGACCCATGTTTCAATCACTCAAATCTGCTGAACCAAGTGAGGTGATCCAGCTCATCTGTAGCATTAACGGTTTGCGTATTACTGAGGAAAATGTATACATGGCCTAAAAGTTCAATTTTTGAACTTTTTTCACATTTGCATGTCAATTTAAAGAGCTCTCTTAGTTCTTCACTCATTACACATTACAGGGAGTCGGGGACAGCTTAGATGTAATGATGCATCATTACAGAACAAAACCTCCACAATGTAGATTGCTGTCTATTTAAAAAACTTATAAAATGAAGCATAATTGCTTATTTTCAGGGGCATAATAAATCTGCATATTGCATCTCTATGAATGCAATTTCTATTTCCAATATAACAAAGTATATAACTTTGTTATTTTTAATGGGATATCCTGTTGTCTAGACCTGATTATTCTCAGATTTATATGAATGTTGTTAAGCTATTAAACCTATTCGCTTTTAAAAGTGCCTTTCATTTTTCTTCCTTGAGTCATATTAATGTGCTGTAAAACAATGGTATATAATACTTACCAACATAGTGTCTGTTGAAACAGTTTTGCTTTAAAATATGTGTCAGTCTCAAGGAAGAGTTTTTGTGTGAGTGCAGGTATGTGGAGGTGTGTGTGTGTGTGTGTGTGTGTGTGTGTGTGTGTGTGTGTGTGTGGAATGAGTGGAGATTTGTGTGTATGTTTGCATGCATGTATGTGTGTAAATTGTTAGAGTTTGTGTGTGTGTGTGTGTGTGTGTGTTTACAATATCTCTTCATTCAAATGCTCTTTCAGAATCTCACTTCCTGTCACATTGGAGCACTTTTTGGGAGGTTTGGGGCAGACAAGAGTGACATGCTGTAAAATGCATTCCTGACTAACCACCATATTACCGCCCAATTCCACATGCACACAGTGCCCACAGTTTGAGCGTAGACACAGGGAGAACTCGGTAATTCTTAAAGAACCAACGATCCCTGTAGGGTGGTGTTGGTGCTGAGTTGGTTTGTTGTACTTACGCTTTCCAGTGACGACTCCCATGTTCCTCTGTCTCAGAGCTCCTGGTGGCTTGGGTCTGGAGCCGAGGTGTCTGAGGCCTGCTGTCTGTGGTGAGAGCCCTGGCTGCCAGGCACCTTGACAGGCAATCTTTCAGTCTGCCCTCAGTGCCAGTCTCATGGGACTGTGAGAGACAAACTTCAGACCAAGACTGTAATGTTAGACTGGTTCTGTGGTTGGCACACGCACACGCAGACGCAACTGCACACACACACACACACACACACACTGGGTACACCTTTACACATAGATAACAGCGCACAGAAAATCACCCTCACACACAATTTACTACGGAGCCATTCAGCTCAAATTGCTGTTCCACGGTACATAGTCATTTAAGCACCAGCCACTGCCACTGAGTCCAAAATTCACAAAATTAGCCCTGGCTGAGACATGCCTTGTTTCCACACTGCCCACAGTCACAACGAATCCTAAAGCACATATGCACACATACACATAGCTAGAAACCCGCTAACAATCTCAATGGGTGAGAGGCAGTGTCGGTATGTAACAGACAGACTTTGTGGTTCTTAATCAATGCTTGATTACAGTTAGTTGTGGAACTCCTCTGACGGTACACTTGCTGGATTCCTGAGGAATGCTGCAGGACCCTGAAAAACGACATTCCTGTGGTGATTTACAGAGGATCCATTTTCCCTGTTGGGCAGACAGGGGAACAGGTGTGCCTGTTTGTGTCGGGACGGAGTGAGGCCTGTGGGAAGTGTGTGTTCCCCTCCATTAACCTCCCCCCCACGAAACCTCAAATCGTCCGTAATCGTCCACAACATGTCCCTCCTTTAGTGCTGGATGAAGAGCCTGTATTGAGAGAGCACACAGGGGCTCTCTTATCCATTCAGAAGAATTAATACTATTTCTATCCCATGAATCATGAAGAATTAATCTCACCTATTTTTAGAACACCCCATTTTCCAGGCCAGTTCAATCCATGAATAACTGAAATGGTGGAATGCCAGAGGTTACAAAAAAGTCTTACCTAAAAGTCATGTACATTTCAGGTTATAAAAAAGTTTTCAGGGAATTAATGGGTTAACACCCCATTTTCCAGTTTTTACTCTGGAAAAAGAGCCCCAGTTCAAGTCTCTTCCATGTTTGAATTGGTGTCACAACACTGAAATGGTACAACAGGCTGACAAAAACCTTTCAAAATTTCAAATCAAATTTTGATTCATCGGTCCATAAGACCTTCTTCCAGTCTTACATCACAGGTTCTTATCCAGAGCACAGTTTCTCTTTTTACATTCCATTTATACCTGGATCTTTACTGAAGCAATGGTTAAGTACCTTGCTCAAGGGTACTGCCACTCTACCTGCAACCTCAAACCTGTCTTCAGCCACTGGCAGTGCTTCATGGCCCAGGCAAGCCTCTTTTTCTTATTTTGCCATCTTCTCTTCACAGTTGAAACTGAGACTTCACAGTTGAAACTGAGACTTCCTTACTTCGACCAGTGTTAAGCTGTGCTTGAAGCTGTTGTCCTGTGAGCCGCCGAACACGCAAGCTGTTGACTCTCAGAAACTTGTCTTCTGATTTTGTTGTGGCTTTGGGTCTGCCAGACCTCTTCCTGTCAGAGTTTTCTCCAGTTTCCAAGTGCCTTTTGATGGTGTAGGAAACTACTCACTATTTTTCTATTTTTGGTAACCTAAACTTTTTTTTTTGACCTCTGGCAGTTTACCGTTTACCTTTGTACCATTTCAGGTTATTCACTGGACATGAACTGCTTAAATTTCAGTAAAAACTGGAAAATGGGGGTGTTCTAAAACTTTTGACCAGTAGTGTATCTTGCCCGTGAACCCATCCTGAAACACTGGGATGGCAGATCACACTTCAATCGCAGTTCATCCCTTTGTTTAAAGGGCATGTTGCAGGTCAAACACCTCACAGTAATATTGTTTACAGCATAGCTGTAGTAATCAAGTGTGTTATGCTGTAATTCAGTCCCTCAATGGGAATTTAATTATGGGACATTTTGTGCCCCTGTCAACCACTCCCACTCACAAATTCACTAAAAACAGGAAGTGACATGGGATAGGGAAACATTTGTGTAAACCAGCAAGCTATAGTAGGTATCCATAACTCATTATGGCTCAGGCTAATGAGAGGAAGAGTTTGACATCGGAACAGATTTGTCTCACAGGGGCCCAGAAACCTACAATTAGCCGCAGAGTAGATGACTAAATGGGAGTCGGAGGGAGATTGTGCTGTGGTCACAAGAGAATATGTGGCAAATTAGCAATGGAGCTTGGTGACGCTAAACATCCTAACGTGGCAAATGGTAGGTATTCCCCTCATTTACTCTGGCATATTATTGTGTGTGTGTGGCAGGGTAGTGTAATGGTTAGGGAACTGGACTTGTAACTCAAAGGTTGCTGGTTCAATTCCCAGGTGGAACACTGCCGTTGTACCCTTGAGCAAGGTACTTAGCCTGAATTGCTTCAGTAAAAATATCCAGCTGTATAAATGGAATGTATGTAAAGAAATGTAAACTGTGTAAGTCACTCTGCATAAGAGCGTCTGCTAAATGCCTAAAATGTAATGAAAATGTATAACTAGCTAATACGATGTTAACGAACTAGAAAGCTAGCCAAGGATGTTAGTTAGGACAAAGATATGTTCATGCCATATGATTTCAATAATGTACCTCGTCACTACTATTAGCTTGGTGACTTAACTAATATTTCAGCAATTTGATATGTGATCCTTCTAAACAATCACAAGCAAAGGCTATCGCTATTGCTTGTGAATATCAGATATGCATGCAAAACATTTATGTTACAACATTTAGATATGGATCGGAAGCTGATGGAAACAAGACTGATTACAAGCCTATCAGATGAGGAGCTGCTGTCAAACACAAATGGATTTATCATGGATTCTTATCCACAACTCTGTTTCAGTAATGGTATGGCAGGAATGGATGTGAGATTCTTTAGGTATTACTGATCAATACACCAGCAGACATACCTCCATGTACCCTGCTCCTGCTACCAAATCAAATGATGAAATAAAGATTTTCTTACAGACGATCAGACGGTCTCTGTTCAGTGCAATGCAGTACTTTTCCCTCTATGAACTAGCAATGGGAATATTGCACAATGCAGTATTTATAGCATGTTAGTTATAGTACATCACAAACAGCATTTCTTTTCAGCTTGAAGATGAATGCATTTCCTTGGAGGAACAGTACATGAACCAGAATATTGAAAAACATGGTGAAAGCATTTCATATTATATTTGTTGTTTTATCATCAGTTGATATAGACAGATTATTCAAGAGAAACCTGAAGCCAGAGTACAGTAATGGTAAGGCCATTTCACTCAGTGCCAGGGGAATATTTTACTTTCAACTTCTGTTATTGCCCTGAGCAAAATGCCTATCTGTAATTGCTAAAGTTAAAAATCCAACTGTATATATGGATGAAGTATAACAAGACAGCTGCCTTGAAAAGTGGCGCAGTATTGCATATAAAATTTAATTATGCTGTCTACAAAATTCATAATGTAGTGTAGAAAATGAATAATGCTGTGTACAAAATGAATAATAATTTGGTGTAAAGCAGGGCTATCTTCTGGGCCAGGGTGTGTGCCACTCCCAGACCCACATCCCTCCACAGTCAGAACCCAAGCTGAGCAGGAAGCCCAGAGAAATAAAGCTATCATAAAAGGCAGTTTAGAAAAAAAATCCATGAAATAATAATAACGCTACAACTGGTAACCTTTATATTGTTGTTGCCTTGGCCTTTTACAACCGCCAAACTGAAAACAAGGTATTAAAAACACTGTTTTCTTGGAGAGTTATTGATGGCGGCGTGCCGAACGTGGAGCTGGCTGGGTTTATCCGGGCCGCCTTGAGCCTCGTCGTTGCGTAACAGCGTGTTTCAGATCCCTGACAGACTGGGCCCCTGTGACGCGCGGTTCTGGTCGGGGCTGGGTGTCTGTCCCGCCTCCTAGGGAGCTCTGTGGCTGGGATGCGGGGAGGCGGCAGGGGGGTTGGAGACAGTGGCGGGGGGCTTTCCAGGGCAGGCTTGGCGGGCGTCCCGCGGTTTCGGCTGGGGTCACTCACAACCCACTGACTCACCTCTCTGGCGCCCCTCCAGCCAGAAATACGCCGCAGCTGGGACAGGGCTGCGCTCACAAAGGGCTGGGGAATTTTTGCAAAGGAAAAAAACAAAAGTGTGCCGTTCTTAAAGCAGGGATCAGAGAGAGGCACCTGCAATACAATCACTGTGGCCTTGTGTCATCTAATATTATCATAACAATGCTGGCAAAACTGAAACTGCTGCGATGAGAGAGCAGCTGTCATTGCTGTCACTATCATTATGCTACTTGCCCTAGCATATCTGCAGTAATTCTAGCAACTGAGTAAAGAAATGGCACTAAAGTGAGCTCGTTAATGTTAAAAAAATTTTCATTGCATTATTTAAGATAGGGGGGAGGCCCTTATCCAGGGTAAGTTACAGAGTTTGACATGCCATCTATTTATACATCTGCATAATTTACCTCAGCAAGAATCTGAGTTTCTTCAAGAGATTCTTGCTATAAGGTAAAACAAAAAAAATGCAAAAAGTTTTTGGATATGTCCCCATCATTTATAATTCTTTTTCATGATGTTTATTTACGCAATTTCAAGTCAAGTTCCCTAAACCCATAAAAAAATATTTAAAAGTATGTTTAAAATATCGAACAGAAACGGAATGTTATTTTATATCTGACAGAATAAGTTATGTTTTATGGATGTGACTTTAGAATTAAAGTGCTGACAGTTAAGGAGGAAAAATCTAGATATAAACATCTGCAGTTTTTTAGAAGCCTTTTCCTTGGCTGAAGTGTCAACTACTAAAGGAATAACATATTTATCGAGAAGCACTCTGTATCTCCTCACGATGGTTTATTTCCGCACTCCAATCAGTAGTGATTGAGCATCACTACAGCGTAATGATCACAATGAATGAGGAGATGCATGTTTCAATTATCCTGCTGTAAATACTCCCCAAACAAACACCAGCCAGTACCCATCCCATCCGATGCTAAAAAAGGTCTGAGAAGCATTGTGAACACACACGCACACACACACACACACACACACACACACACACACACACACACACACACACACACACACACACAACATACACATAACATACACAAACATACTGGACACACACACAGAAACACAGATACACACACACTTATACTTAGAGAAATAAGAATGCACATAAACCCACACACACACACACACACAGTTATAGAAATAGTAGGACACACATACACACATAATGTACACACGCACACACGCACACTGATTTATACACACATATACTTAAATAACCATGTACACACACACCAAAACACATGCATGTACACAAAGAAACACAAACGCAGGCACACACACACTCAGAAACACATTCAGATACATATCAAAGACATGCACACACATACACATACACACATACACACATAAAGGATCTCACAGTCCTAGTTGGGCTTGGACACTTCTTACACAGACTCAGTGTTCTGCAGGTCACCTGCAAGCTGAAGCCCAGTTTCAAAAGGTAGACCCCCCCCCCCATCTGCTCTCAGTTCCCAGATCCCTCTGCAGGTGCTCCAGGGTATAAACCACTGACAATGTCTGTGTGAAGCCAGACGGTGGGCATCTAAATCCAGTGGCTCCTGTCCAATACAAGTGCTTAATTTATTTTTAATTTTTTACATAATCAAAAACATGTCGTAATTTTCAGTTGGCTACATTTCAAAGAAAACCGAGTCTCCACTTTGAAAGCAGCATTGCATAACCTTTCATAGCTGTTGAGTGTTTTGAGTTGTAGACGTGTGCTAATAAAAGCGGAGAATGAAAACGCTGGTTGGGACTGAGGCGTAGACTGAGGCACATGGTCATGTTTTGCTGCTTCCATTAACCGGGTTTTAACAAGGGTACCAGACAGCGAGAGCGCACCCAGAGTTTTGCAGTCCGAGTAATTTTGGTAAACCGCGCTCATTACTGTTCCTATTCATAGTGCTCCACAAAGCATTTCAGTGAAATTCCATCACGCGCACAGCACTCCATTCAATGGGGCCTCACCTCCAGTCTAGAGTGAAAGAGAGTGTGTGTGTGTGTGTGTGTGTGTGTGTGTGTAATGAGAGATACACATACAAAAGATTTACTGGTCAATTCTGGAAAAAAATTGTTAAAGCATGCTGGTGCATTTTTTATCAAACAATTTAAGTTTCATCCAAAATGCAAACAATTTAAAATCCTACATAGACTTGGCTAATTTAAATGTAAACTCATTCTGGCTGTTATATTCTGAAGAGAAGAGTGAAAAAAATAGAGAAATACTAGCTCTTGTGCCAACATGGTAATGGTACATGATGCTAAAAGCATCAGATGCATGTTGCCCACTGTGGCCGGCGTTCGATTCCCGGCTGCACCAGTCCAGCTCTGGCCGGGAGTGCCGCTAGGGAGCGGCAATTGGCTGCCCGCGCCAGGGATGGGGGAGGGAAACCGGCATGAGCTCGCTGCAGAAAGCTCTCTCTGGCTGTATCGGAATCACGGTCGGCAATTAGCGGGTTTTGTCTCGGGGAGGCGGTTCGTCGTTCCTGCCACTACCAATATCAGAAATAAGCTAGCAGCGGGCTTGTGGGGGGGATAGTTGAAATAATAGAGGTTATAATTGGCCATCAATTTGGGAGAAAAACAGGGAAAAATGGAAGAAGAAAAAAAAATATATATATATATATAAACACAGTGTAATGTTTGAGCATTCACCCATCTCTAAAGATATACATTATTTGTTGTGAATGCACTGACTGGGAAGTATAGTCAGAAATATGTATTTCAATTGTGTAATGAAGGTTAATTGAGTAATGGATGTATGACATGGATAAATGTTTCATTTAGTGGATCCTCTGTTTACATGTACACACCTCTCAATAGCAGATCCTTACCAACAGCTCAATCTCACAGCAAAGTGAATAAACTGTAAGCGTGTGAAGGCAGGAAGGGAGAGAGATTAGCAGTTTCAGTGCTCAGATGTTTGTGCAGGCTTTGCGATGATGAAATGATGTAGCAGGCTCTTTGTCAATACTCATTGATTGGAAAAATGATCTTCTGAACTTTCCAGGAAGTTGGAGCCAAGGCGAGGGGAAGCCCGCAGGAGAGTCGGATCCGACCGGGGCACATGACACATCCTTTGCATCTGGGGTCTGACTAGGGGCCGTGGGAGCGAGGGTGAAACCTTGAATGAGATGAGTCACTCTTAATCCCCTCTCCTTCCCAGCTCCGTGTAGGACTCCCCGTCCTCACCTGAAGTCCAACGCGGAACTCTGGCAGCAATTAGGGGTGAGGAGCGGGGCAGAGGAGTGGGAGAGTGAAAGAGTGCAGTGGGAAAGGTAAAATAAGTGTGACTGTACTGGGAGAACATACAGCAGCGGAATGGAAGAGCATGTAATGTAAGAAACCACATCTGCAAAGCAAATTGCGAGATTGCTGGAATTTACAGGGGCATTGAGGGACACTGCAGGGAGAGATGGAGCGAGAGAAAGAAGGGAAGACTGTACTTACGACATGATTATTTAATCCAGCAGGTCAGTCGAACGAACTAATGAAGTAGGCCACAGATTCATTAAAGATACATCATAAGTCGAGGCAAATGAAAATCAATTTGCAGGGTCATCAGGGGGTCTGAACTCAGGCCTGCTCTCTGCGACACATTGTGTTATAGAGCACTCCACAGACGCGCTGGACTGGAAACATGCACTGCTTTCCTTTTGCAGGAAAAGTGTAACGTGGAGGAAAGGGGATTTGTGTTTGTCTTTTATGGGATAAAAAGCTTTGAACAGCCCAGAGAAGTCAGAATCCGAGTGTCAGAGTGTGCCGCTCACAGTAACGGAAGCATAAAAGAACAGGATATCCTGTTGTAATGAAACTCTTTGGAAAGGATAACATACACTGTGAATGGATCTGGGTGGCATTTTCAATAAGGACATGTTTTTTTTGTTATAAATCAGAAAAGGGGTTAGAAAGAAAAGGAGAACATACTGGTGAAACTGTGGCACAGAGATTAGTGAACTGGACAGGTTATGGGAAAAGGCAACCTAGAGTCCCTTGAGCTCGGAACAGTATTTAACCTGGTCTTCCAGTCTCACAAAAGTGTGTGTACATCCACCCTTTTCAGTTTCAACAATAAGTGATTTGTTTTTCATTTTCTAGTGAGCAGGCGATGTCACATACAGAAAAATAATGTACCAATTCCTGTTGAGAGCTAAAATCAGAGTGCAGGCCTTCTTTCCCATCTAAAATAATTTGTTTGTCTTGGTCAAAGGGTCTCGGTTAAGCAAACATATTTCTACTACACAAATGAATAATGTTATGTGTTCCTTTTATATACTTATTTTTATTTGGCGTCTGCATGTATGTGCAATGGCAGCTGGGCTGTGCTCAATAGACAAAAGTGCACAAAACCTTTCATAGAACATAATGGAAGTCCAGAGCTTGACATTTTGGACTGTGTTTGACCAGCTATGGACTCCACCACCCATAAGCCTCTTGGCTAAATGCTTTGTGGCGCTTTGTGGCTACTGTACCATCTCTGGTCACTACAGACCCCTGTTGAATTATGGATATTTGTGCTATGGGTAGAGGTGCAGTACAAATTACCTGGCAAACAGAGTCAATTAAACACTGTCTATGTTGGGCGCTCAACATCAATTTTAGCCACCCATTCAGGTGCTATAAACCGCAACATTATTTTGCCAGTGGATCTGATGATGAGATGGTGCACAGGTCTGGACTATCTATAGGGAACTTGCACAATCACACATACAGTCAATTCCCAAATTATTCACACCCTTGATAAGAATAAGCAAAAAAGGCTGAATAAAATAAATAATACAAGTAATGCGCAATACTGTATCCTCAAAACATTTGAACATTATATTATTTTATAATAATACAATTGCCTTTTTCCCCCTAAAAAGTCATGTCACAATTATTCACACCCAGTACTTTTCAGTACTTTGTGCACCCTCCCCTCGCAAGGATGAAACTATTGAGTCACCTTCTATAGTGTTTTATGAGATGGTGAACTTATTGCAAAATCTTTCAAGATCCTTCTGATCCTATAGTCTGCACTTGTGGATTGCCGTCTTCAATTCAAACTACAAATATTCGATTGGGTTCATGTCTGGAGACTGAGATGGCCATTGTGAAACAATAATTTTGAGGTCAGTTAATCATTTCTTGGTTGACATTGAGGTAGGCTTGGGATCATTGTCTGCTGAAGGCATTTAAGGATAAACAGTTTTTGGCCAAAATGTCTTGGTACTTGTTAGAGCTCACAAATCAGTTGAATTCCATTGACCTTAACAACAGCCCCAGCACCAGTAGATGCAAAACATAACATATAACATATGCCATTAGCAGACATTTTATCCAAAGTGACGTACAGTAATGAATGCATATATTTTACAGTATATGCGGTTCCAATGGGAATCAAACCCACAACCTCAGCTTTGTCAATGCCATGCTTTACCTACTGAGCCTCATATAACCACAAGCACCATTCTTTGTTGTATTGTTTTTAATTTTCTATATCCTGGGCCCAGAACTACACACAGTACTCTAAATTAGGTCTGACAACGGCATTATATAACATACATAAATATAACATCTTTTGATTACGTAATGCTCAATCATTTTAGCTACATGTCCCAGTATCTTGTTTGCCTTTTTTTTTTTTACTTCTACAGCACAATGCTTAGAAGTCTTTTGCAAATTGAACACATTCAAATTTGTCTCCTCCAATGAAATACTCATCTTAAATTTTCATTTCCCACATGCATAACTTTACATTTAGCAATATTGATTGTTATCTGCCATGTTTCTGCCCACTGGATTTTGTTTAAATCCTTAGTAGATTCTAAACTGTTCTCTATATCCCCATGTTTTGTATCATCTGCAAATGTAACAATTCTTTTATAATCTGCAAATGTAACTATATCTAGATCATTTATGTAAATAAGGAAAAGCAGAGGTCCCAGCACTGATCCCTGCTGGACTCCACTGCCCACAGCACCTAGGTCAGATACGACCCCTCCTACCATTACTCACTGTATTCTACCCTGAAGCCCACTCTGAAACAACTCCTGTAATTCATACTGAATTCAATTTGACAACGAGCCTCTCATGTGGTACCTTGTCAAATGCTTTTTGAAAGTCCAAATATATAACTTCATAAGCCTGGTTCAAGCCAAAACACAAAAATATTGTTTTTTTCAGGAATAATTCCAACCTTTTCCATTGCAGGTTAAACTGACAGGCCTTTAGTTCTGTGGGTCAGTACTGTCCCACTTCTTATAAATTAAAATGATAGTACCTTGCTTCCAGTCCTCTGGTATTTCTCCAGTGTAGGATATACACCACTGGGGCCTGCTGCCTCATCTGTCTTGTTTTTGTAGTTTTTGTAGTACTTCTCCATTCCTTATTTTAATGTACTCTAAGACATTCTGTACATTGGATATACTTTTAGGCATATTTATAACCTCTTCTCTGCTAAGCTCTCAACAAAGTAACTGTTATGGGTATCAGCAACATCCTTATTATTATAAAGCAAAGCTCCTTCCTTATTCTTAATGCACTTAACCTCGTCCTTAACTTTCCTTTTTCTACTTCAATATTGAAAAAAAACCCGCTTAGGATTACATTTTGCATCTTACATTTTAGTTGCCCTTAACCTGCATATTGCAATAATTTACCTTGATTCTGTTCTAATGGTCTTTTATATACTTTGTATAGTCTCTTGTTTTGTTTCAGAATCTCCCGTAAAGATTTATTCATCCACTGTAGAGATTGCTTTTTCATCTTATTTTTCCTTAATTTTGGGATGAATTTACTGAATTTTTACTGAATGTAGAATTTTTGCCCAATCTATATTGGAGTCAGCTCTGGGGGCGATTGGCTGTCCGCCCCAAGGAGGGGGGAGGGAAGCCGACAGGAAATTTGTTGCGTACAGCAGTGGCTCTGTAGTACCGGAGCTACAGTTGACAGCCTGGCGAGTGCCATCTCAGAGGAGACGATACTTAGCCTTTGTCACTACCGGTCACAGGGCTACGGCAGTGAACTCATAATACGAGGGGAGGATTGACATGACAAATAGAGGGTGTAATTGGCTACTAAATTGGGAGAAAATGGGAGAAAATCTGAAACAAATTCTTTAAAAAAAAAAAGTAAGCTTGTCTGAAGTTACAGGAGGCAGTCTTAACTTGCGAACCAATATCAAAAGTGACTGCACTATGATCACTTCTCCCAAGTGTCTCCTCTACCTCTGAGTTGCAAATTCTGTGAGGGTTATTACACAAACCAGATCCAGAATTGATTTCCCTATCTCAGACAGACTGAGTAACAGACTGCACCAAAAACAGTCATTAACCACATTTTAAAAATCCTCTTCACATTTATCCAGTCTTTTCACATCTCAGTCTACAAGTTAATCTTGCACAGACATGAGTCAGGAGGAAGACACTTCATGTGCAGCTTTATACCGGCAGACTGTGGGAGCCCAATTGACCAGCAGAGTTTGCTGGTCTGTGACGAGACACGGACAAATGGCTAAATTCTTCCCTACCCGGGAGATGCTACTTCCAATTATGCATTGCCCTGCAGGGCTTGTCCACAGTCAGCACTGGCATGTTCTGTATCTGATACCAGACCGTGGGGCTCATCCACATATTAGCAGGATGAGTCACCCAGTCAGTCAATCAGTTTTTGCCTCATGCTCATTTTATCGTGAGTAATTGGTTCTACAGATGTATTAGTAGTCCAGCTAGACACATCGTTTAAACACTTTTAAATTGGTTGTGTGCTTCAATTGGACTTGTTGGAAAAGCTAGCAAGCTAACTAAGAATTAGTGTAATTCTGTATGAATGACTATGCAAAAACAGTCAATTTAACGCAATAATTGCATATATCAGTTTGATAAGCTCGATATAGCCTACTAGCCAACTACGAATGACTTATAGACAATTACCATTCAAAACCAGTAGCTTATTTCCATGTAGCTTCAGCTAGTCTTGTCTAATGAGTTGAATTTGTACCCTTCATCCACAGTGAGCACAAGGATTATTAGATGTAGTGTTCCAAAACCCCTCCCACTGAAAGTCACCAGATTCACTCCTCTTTACTCAAATACTAATTCAAACAGACGCTTTTATAATATCAAATTGACATACATTTTTTGGAAAACTGAAGGGGCCCCCTCAAAGTTAATGGGCATAATGCTACTGCGCTGAGCTGTGAACAGTACAGATGGTACAGTATGCAGAGCTGTGGACAGTGTAAACATTATAGTGCTCTAAGCTGTAGCCTGAGCCTGATTCACACCAGCAACGTGAGTGCGTGAGTGAAGACAGCATGCTGAGGTGAGGACCTTACTCAGTGTCTGCTGCATAACATGTGAGAGTGAGGAGTGGTGAGAGGGACCTCTGTGTTGAACTTCTCCCTGTTCACCAGTGATTGGATCTGACACAACAATCTCCTGGATCAGACTTCACCGGATTCATCCGAGCCGCTCTGATGGGAGACATTTGGCTGAAACCCGCTGGATTTGTGCTTCTTGCCTCCCCGTTAACAGCCAGGTCAATATTTGCCAAGGTGTCTTGGCCCACAGCAAGCTGGATTTTGGGAAGAGGTGAGGACAGACACCTGGGCCCACTGGCTTGGGACAGCGTCTGCAGTGTGCGCCCATGTGAAAAGGGCCCGAGTGGAGTTGAGGAGGGCTCTCTGACGCCAGGGCAGACCCACGCTCTGTCCATCCTGCTGAGCGGCGCCAAATGCGTCCACTGGCAGCCCGTCCATTTGCAGCCCTACAAACAACATGTTGGCCCCAGCCTCACCACTTCCGCCTCCACAACCAAACCAACAAGCCCACTCACATTACACACCCCAAATAATCTGTAAATAAACTGGAACGTGGTGTAGGGTTGGGGCTCGGTGCATAAGGCTCTGGACTATGACTTGAGGCTCATGTATGTTCACATCATAGGTCAAGTAGTGTGATTGTACCATGCCTAACTAGGGTGGCAAACGGCAAGCCCCAGAAGTGGTAATGGGTTAAAGAACATAAGACATAAGCTTATGTTACAGAAAATTCCTGAGTATGGGGACCACTCACTCTGTGCAGATCTATCAATCAGCATATCTAGCAATTATATTGCTAGCTTGCATATGAGAGGGAGAGAGAGAGATCTCTTTATAATATCATAAATAAGCTTACATCTGATATCATTTTATTTGACCATTATAGAGAGGAATCGAGTAACCAGGCATCCAGAGAGGGCAGGGCTGTTAAAACACCTATCCCCAGGACAGAGAACCTCCTAGGGATAGGGCAGCCGGTCCTCAGCAGCAGAGCAGCCCCGTCCCAGGCAGGGAAACCTCTACAGGATCAGGGCATCACTCAGCTGCTGGTTTCATTAATGTTCATAATACATGCTACAAGTCATTTATAATGTGGTTTGATTTTATTTGCTTTGTTACCAAACAAATTAAAAGTTTTCATTTATTTTTTATTTATTTTTCAAACAAATCATCATTAATCGCAAATATAACCTTATAAAACTAATATTTCTAGCTAATATATTTCTAACTGTCCCAAGTTTTTGACACTACATTTTAGATTTTACATCTGAGGTAGGGACTTGTAATACACTACAAAATTATAGGAGGATGTAGGATGTCAAAAGTTTAATGCTCAATATCTCAAAACTATAGAATTGTCAAATATAATTCCAAGGTCTCGATAGGGCTTCCCCTCTTGCTCAACATAGGGACCACTCACTCTGTGAAGGGATGTGCAGCTGCTCTAATCTAGAACTCACTACAGAGGGTTTAGTGGAGTTTTCCTATCAGAGGCATGCAACTTGAGGAAACAACAGCACGCTGCACTGTATTGATGTCACCAACACAGAACCTCAAAATGTTATACTCAAATTCATTGTTTTTCCTCTTGTCTCTACTCTGCTGTCCTCTGGTTGGACCCCACACCCTTTCATGTAGCACAGGGTCTGTACACCTGTTAGAGGAAGAGAAGCAGTGAGGAGGAAATTAATGCACACAGCTGAGCCACTGATCCCGCTCTGATGCTCCGATGCTCCGTCTCCCAGGAGGACGAAGGCGATTGTCACACGCCAGCTCCGCACCAAATCCCGAGCCGAGGCATGGCAACACAAAGCCCAGCGCTCCCGAGGCATTCCGCCTCCTGACAGCAGAAAGATGGAGGGAATGAGAGAAAGAGGAGAACAATCAAACTTACCACAGTGGGTGTTTGATTGTGACCTGCGTGCAACCCGACGCATGGTTTAAACTAGATTCGGGAAATGGCTGCATATGGGGAACGCGCTGCCTGCTGCCCCAGATGTGCGCTTGAATTACAGGCAGCAGCGCTTGAAAGATACATTAAAAACATTGCAAATTGTATATGTGGTGCAATTACCTCTGAAATACAATCTGATCATAGATACAGAATATATTGAGTGTGCGGCAATCTGTCTCACCAAATTCACGTAGAGGTCTTTAGAAGCTATTATATTCAGAATACAATACACAACGAGGGGACTTTCCTGTAATTACCAAAATTGGTCAAGGCTACAGTGATATGCAAAAAGAGGCTGTATAAAATAAGCAATACAGGTTATGAGCTACAGTATATTGTGTGTAATAATAATATTATAGAAATACAGAGAACGTCATATTTCTTTCTCAAAAAGATATTTGTCACAATTATTATCACCCCTAATAATTATTTTAAATAAAATCCAACAAAAATAAACCTGCATTAACATGTCATCTTTCTATAGTGATTTATGAGATAATGTGCGTGAATATATTGGGGGGGATCATTGATAATAGCTCCAGACAGAATCTATCAAGATCCTTCAGATCCTTCGGTGTGTGTTTGTGTGCTGCCCTCTTCAATTCAAACCACACATTTTTGATTGAGTTAAAGTCTGGAGACTGAGAGGGTGTGAGGGTGATAGAACCTTAAAACTACCCTCTTCTCCCCCCCCTCTCCCCCCTCGGTTAGCCCTGTTGTTTTTGTCTGCTGTGCCCCTCAGACGGTAACCCGAGCCATCCTGTTGCCCCATCCTCCCAGGCATGTTTTGCAGGGCGTTGGCGGTCAGCCCATGTGTGCGGTCAGAGCCTGTTTACATCAGTCTGGGCCGGCAGCTCTCTGGAAACACAGCGAAGACAAAAATCACCGCTCAGGGCAGACTGGCAAGACGTCGAGACCTCGTTCTATAAACTGTCTGAGGTCGGACATCAGCCCAATTCTCTCTCGTGTCCTCACTAAAGCTGTTTATCATGATTTTGGTGGGGTTATTTTTTCTTCTGCTCTCTTTTTACACAAGACTGTCTCTGGTTGTGACCCTCTGAGGAAGAGTGTTTAAAGATGTTTGCACTTTCAGAGATGTGTTCAATCTGTAATACATATACATACACTACCAGAACAAAAATCTGTGATGAACCAAATGATCCAATGGGTCTTTGTTTCTAAAGGCTTATTAATATGTATGGTGCCAGGCAGGGTGGGGGACCTATCTCTGAGGAACGAGTAGAACAATGGAATTACATTTCTGACACACATTTAAAGCTAGTTTTGGATTAAAAGAAAAGACAAGGAGAAAAGAAAGGGAAAAGCCAAGCGATAAAGCCCAGATCTCAATTCCCTCTACATCTCATCTTAGGAGAAGCTTGGGCCTTCGGGGGAAGGAGAAGGGAGGACGGGTCGTCAATCCCATATATTCAATTTCTCTTGCTGTAACATGAATCGTCGAGGGATAAGTGCGGATCAAAAGAACGAGCGAGGAAATGGAAGAAAGAGAGATAAACGCGACAGAACAAAGGATCAGACTCTCCACGGCTCTCTCTCTCTCTTTCAATCCCTCTTTCTTCCCAGCTGTAGTAAGCTGTTTTTTCCCGGTCGACACACTGTGATCCAGGGCCGCCTGGGATCAGCCCCTTCACGTGCGCGTCGCCAAGATGCGGGCGTGGAGATGGCGATTCTCAGCGAGTAGCTGATGCCTGCTTTGAACAGACAGAAGGAGGGCACGATGGCAGACACAACCATTTGAGATCATTGTAAGTCTCCAGTAGGGGTCTGCTCTCTGAGGGTACAAAATCAATTAGTGCCCCCTTGAGGAGGAAGATGATTTTAGCAGTGCGGCATGCGGTCACAGAGGGTAGGAAAGCAGTGACACTTGTGTTTATTTTACTCTATCGACCAACTAGAATTTGTCAGCCGGTTAGAATTTTGCAGTCTCACGGCTTATTCAACCAGTTAGAATTCTGAAGCTCAAAAGTCCGCTTTTTTATTCACTCCTGGACAGTTTGAGTTGGTCAATGTGTGAAATCTCAGGGAAGGTTTGCCAATCATATGGTTGGAGCGGGGAACTAAGATACGATCAGCCCACTAGAACAAACCCTCAGAGGAGTTTACCGCGAGGAGTTAAACCCAGAGGCGGATAAAAGAGATATAAGAAGAATTATATGAATTAATTATTTATTAATGATTAATTAATTAATCCCCCAGGGGACAGCCACGCTCTCACATCAGACCAGTAGATAGAGCGTGAGCTGTGGCGGGAGCGCTGTGGTGCCATCTGAGTGCGACAGATGCTCAGCAGTGTGACAACGGCCATTGGAGGGGTTGGGACGTTTCCTTGACAAACGTCTCAGTCTGTCTTGTACAAACTTGTCCAGGTCTCAGGAGCGAGTGATCTGGTTTTCCGCCTGGCAGAGCACCAAGAACAGTCGCAACATATTACTTTTACTGGGGGAGAAAAAAACATACAGGGCCAAATTAAGTTAATCAGCACGCCTCATGCAAACAGCTCACGTTCGCCGCATTTAATTGAGGATTAAAGGATCTCAAATGAATAGCAGAGAAAGCGAGGGAGAACGAAATGTTGCCTCTGTTGCTTTATCTCCTGTTATAAGCCTCACTGTCTGACTGCAGCCAGAAACCAGTTGTTTCTGTTTCTTTGTAGAGATCAAACACAGACATTTAATTTACACTGCATCTGTTTATCCCCTTAATCAAAGCAGGGCCTCAATCCTACTAATACTACAGAAAAGAAAACATAAGCCGTATATGAAGTCGCTTTTCATTCCGCCAGGCAGTCAGTCAGTCCTAAGGCCTTCACCCAACTCCTTTTTGCCCCCATGGTGCATCAGCGTCCCTACAGGATTCTGTTAACAAGAGTGTCTGGTCTCCTTACAACACAATCAAACCATTGCAACTCCCCTCTCTGTGTAACATCTGGCAGTGATTTGTACATTTATTTTTTCATATGATTCATACGTCTGGTGCCATCTGCGCAAGACTTGTTGATAGTCTACTAAAACTGAACACATAAAAAACTCTTTGTTTGTGCCCATACCCCTCAGCCACAAAGGACTGACGTACAGATACCTGTTACTGACCAGGAAATCTCAACTTATGGTAGAACGAATGGCCAGTGATGTGAATCCACTCCACAAATGTGCACAATTGTTTATTTAGGCAATAAACTCATTGTTCCGCTAGTAATTTTTGTGTCATTCACTCATTATTTTTCACACAGGTTCCTTGAAATATCAATATCAAAAAAGTGATGCTATTCCTAGTGCACCATCCCTTATGAAACAGCATTTGGATAAAGAGAAATGTTACTTGTTTGGACTCACGCTGCCTCAAGTTCACAGCAGGAAACGTATCCATGTCTCTCTCTCTCTCTCTCTCTCTCTCTCTCTGGAACAGAAACGATTGCTGTGTTGCCGTGGTGATGAAACTTGGTGGTAATGTTGCTTTTCTCTCAAATAAACGTATACCAAGAAGTCCTCTGTTTTTGTGTATGTGTGTGTGTGTATGTATTTGAACATGTGTATGTGAATGTATGTACCTGTGTGGCAATTGTGCATATTTGTATGTGTGAGCAAGCATGTTAGCATGCCTGTGTGTGACATCCAACTCTTCACATTTTTCATGTCAGTTTTGTGTCCTTTTTGTTTTTTAGACGATGATTGTTTTGGCTCCTTGGATATGATATGTAGAGAAGTAGCTATTACTGGTTCATTGATGCTCTATAGGGAAATCATAGACAGGGACCAAACCATTCCCATATAATGCAATAGAAAACATTTTGGTTAATGTAACTGTGTGTTAGCTACCCTGGAATACATGTGCAGACAGCTGTTAAATCTCACACCAAGCATTGTCAGAAACATTTGCAAGCCCACGAGAACTCGCAGGCTATCAACTTCTGTCTGTCCAGCAAAAGGTTAAGCGTGTTAAAGGATTTGTAAACTGGGATTGTGATAAAGGATTTCCACAGTGCTCATTTTTACACGTTTCTTCCTGATCAACAGCTCCTCTGTAGCCTTTCGGTTCTGTCTGAGTCTTTGTGTGCAGCTTTAACCGCAATGAGAACAGGACAGGCCCTCCCAGCACATCGTGCTGTAGGTGGGTATACACAGATTGATGAATCCGAATGCTTTATCACATGACTTAACTGAAGATTCTTTGTCTGCTTGGTTGATTCCATGTTTTAAAAGAATTTAGGCGGATTAAGATTTTCTGTTCATTGAAGCTGTTCATCGATGATTTTCATCCTCGGTTGTGGCCACTGTGTCTGCCTGACTGATGGCAGTTGAATACCATTAAATCACATTGATACTTATGGCTTTAGGAAGCTGCGTTTTTGCAGTGCATTTAAGTAGATGCAATGTTTCGTTGCTTTTTTTTACACTGGGACATGGGTGAGTGCACTAGTACAAGCATCCCCCCCGCCCCCCCAAAAAATTGTCATTGACAGCAGCTCCACCTCTGGGGCACTTAATGGTCCTCAACATTTGCCTCGGGCCAAATCGTCACCCCAGGCATATTATATATTAGGGAATATGCACGGCATGTGGCATTTTATATCTTAGACATATACAGTCTACTTTATGTGCCTTTTATGCAAATTGGATATTTAATGACATTAAATTGATGCAGAATTATTCCAACCCTTGGTATAAGTGCCAACTGAGAGGATATCCAGTAGAATGAGTCAGAAGATTGAGAAACATTCTCACCTTGCTTTCTGCATATCAATGAAACCCTTACATAACATGCAATAAAGTGTCATTAGAAAAGTAGCCTCCATTTGGAATAAAAAGTGAGAATAAGGACACAGGCGAATTTGCGCTCCTGAACAATGAACATTTGTGGATCAAATGGAGGTGTCAGTCTCACAGTGGTATCTGCAAAACCCTGTCTTTATTATTCAGAATAAAATGTGAATAAATGTGATATTTTATTTCTGATATTTTACTTAATTTTATCAATTTTTGCTTCTGTATCCCTGCTCCAGCATGAATTTAAAAAACAACTATTGTATTTTTTTCTCAGTGTGCTAATACTGAACAAATTACATTCCGCAAATATAGTAACTCCACCCCACTTAGCAGTTACCCTTGGCAACCATGGTTAAATACAGCAGGGGCTACATGATATGCTGTGGCTTTTTTCAATTCTTTTGATTGTCTAACTGAAGTAATTGTTTGGAAATGAATTGAACTTGGCCTTATACAAACCATTAAATAGGCCATCATTGACTATTCTGATGCAGGTGGAGTGCATAGTTAGGCTGTGGCTTAATGTTCACACTGGACTATCTCCTAGGAGCACCTCTGTGAATACCTTACACATTTGACATCTACTGTAGAAATGGAATTGCCCCAGCTCTGACCTGTGCTTATAAAACAGAGAGCAGTGTAGGTATATCAATGTCTGCTCAAAAACCTGTTTTTGACATTCCCCTTACCTTTAAAATGCAATAATAGAACCTCTTATAGATACGGTCAGGTACAGAATTATTGGCACTCTTGATGAAAATGAGCAAAAAAGGCTGTATAAAATAAATAAATACAGGTTATGAGCTATAATGTATACTCAAAAAAATGTTACAATTATATTATTTTATACTAAGACAATTGTTCAGAGAAAAATAATTTCTTTAACAAGTAATATTTAAAAAAAATGTGTGTGACAATTATTGGCACCCCTAATAATTGTTTGAAATAAAATCCAACAAACATAAATCTGCTTCTATAGTGTGTTATAAGATTGGTGAACATATTGAGGGTCGTTGACCATTCCTCCATACAGAATCTTTCAATATCTTTAAGATTATTTGGTCTGTGCTTGTGTACTGCCCTCTTCAATTCAAACCACAAATTTTCATTTTGGTTCAAATATGGAGACTGAGATGGCCATTGCAATACAACCATTTCTTGGTTGATGTTGACATATGCTTGGGATAATTGTCTTGCTGAAAAATCAATTTGCAGCTAAGTTTCAGCTTCCTGGCAGAACCAGGTTTTTGGCCAAAATGTCTGGGTACTTGCTGGATTTCATGATTACACTGACCTTAAGAAGAGCCCCAGGACCAGCAGATGAAAAAAAACCATAGCATTAAAGATCCATCACCATATTTCACCGTAGGTATAGGGCCTTTTCAACATAAGCGTCCTTTGCAAAAACCCACTGCTGTTGTGCATGGTCAAAAAGATAAATTTTGGGGGCAGTTGACTAAACGACTCACCTGCAATATTCACAGTATTCCTGAATAAACACACAAAATGACACGCGCAAAAAGTTCATAGGAGCAGCAAGTCTCTAAGGAGGGCAGCAGCCCAGGGATGTCACAATGTATTTGGAAATCCGTACAGTACATGTCTGCTCATAATGTTACCCGTAATCTTAGTCAAGTACCAAAGTCACCTCACTCATTGTCACACTTCTCAGTATCAACTATGTAACATCAGAAAGGGACTCAGATTTTAATTGACAGCACTATTACTCAATCACAGTAAGGCATGACACGGCTGTCATTTTAAGGAACTAAGATTGGACGAAAGCTCTGCTTCCACTCATGTGACTTTTCATGATTACAACGACTGAGCTCTTAGTTCATTTTTTTTTTATGGAGCCTCTGGTCTTAGATACATTCGTAGAGCAGACGACAAGCTTCTCTAAGGCAAGTTCGAAATCTGTCTTTTGTATTTTACTTTTGATCAATAGATAGGTCCCTGCTTCTGCCATGATTTATAGCAAAAAAATATGCAAAATAATGATTCCCTTTGCTCTCACTGGTTTATATTTGTTTATATTTAATTCATTTGAATTATTACTCTTATAATAAACTCTTTAAAAATGCCTCATTTGCCTACCTGGAGCAGCTTCTAATGACAGCTACATATACATAGCTATGTATACACTGGCTATACACATCTAATTTACTGTAGAGCAATCCGACATGAATAACAGTCGTTATATCTGCTTGAGCTGCCTGACAAACAACAAAACAGCATTTTCACTCATTTTTATTTAGTAGAGAAGAAATCTGAAAATCACTGTTGGAAAATATAGAAAATGTGCAAAATAACAGCTTTCATACTGAATCCTAATGCAGGCTAATTAGAGACTCATGTTTCTAATACTCTCTTCGCACCACAGTCACTTGAAATGGGTTCAACTCCAGAGCACAAAATTTAAATGAATGTTTTTAAACAGTTTATACTCAGTTATTAAAGTCCATGCTAAATAGCAGAAATTTTACTTTTCTGGTGTCATATACAATATGACTGCTAACCACATATCACTGGGGGGAAGATCATAGTGCGAAAACAAATTGCCTACTTTTTTTGAACGTCTAATACACTCGCTGTCTGCAAAACTTTTATGGGCAAGTCGCTGAAATATTTAAGCAAAGGAGGTTATTAAGCTATCAATCCATAATAAATTGCACTGGTAATGAACAATTTATAATTAACAGCTTAAGAGACCTAATTTGCACAATCTTCTCCCTGTTTTTGGCAGAAATACACATGCACATAAAACATGACATACTGTATGCATCAACTCCCAAGGTGCACTACGTCACTATCATCGGGGAATGGCCATTAACTGCGAATTTGATCAATTTAGAGTGCTTTGCCCACATTACATATTTCAGTTGTTTCAGGCATTTTGCAGTCGCAAAGGAAGAGCAGTCCTTTAGTGAATACACCCGTTTAAAGAAGGAAAATTAAAACAAGTTCTGGGTGCCAGAAGAACATGTATTTATAACCATGATACTTTTTGTCAAAATGCTTTTGTAAGCCTTGAATCCAAGGCAGAGGATGGACTGCACCCATCTCGCAACAGCTTTCAGACTTGTGCTCATTGAATTTAAGTTTAATTTGGGGATTTTCCTGGTTGAGCCAGACCCTGTAGTGTGTACACTGTACAGGTATAGGTAGTCAAATTTCCACTTAAGGCACATCGTCCAATCACATCCATTTTCAACTGAAACCAAGTTGGCAAAACTCTTTCTATCCACGGCTCTGGCCACTTTCTATAAATTGCGCCAGCAAACATAACAAGTGAGTACTGGTTTTAAGGGACAAACATACCCTGCCTGAGCACCACTGATTTAAAAGTGTGAATTTCAAGAACAGCTCTTCCAAATCCTTTCCAACTCTCCAGCATGCTTACACAACTACCGGTAATATGGGCATCATCCACAGTGCTGCAGAGATGCAACTAAAAGTAACAAGTGAGTCGTGAAAACATTGCCCTCCGCCTGGAAAAAGAAATGTGTTTGAAATGCGGGGAGGATATTAAAAAAATTGCTGGGAATCAAGCCTTGCCAGAGGGCGAGTTGTGCGTGTAGAAATGGAGAACAGAGCCAGCTGCGAAACAGAATTACGGTACGTGAGGCATTTATGGAGAGAGAGAGAGGAGAGCGAGCGGAGTGAGCTGCCGCCATTAATCACTCACGCTAATCCGCTAATGGGATTACACTGCTTTCTGGTTATTGCACCTCGCCTGACTATTCCAGGGCAAAACTGTGAAAAACCTTGCCAATCCATATTCTGATTCACAGCTTTTTTTTTCAGCCGTTAGCTACTTATTATCCTAGTTATTATCAAACCCTGTTATTACAGTGTCTTGTTTCTGACTACAATGGGGGGATGTAGAGGAAAGCGTGAAGGATAGGTCGAAAGAAATGATGAAGAACAAAGAAATGATCAAATAATGTGTTTGAAATTACTGTTGGAATTTAACAAATGTATGTGATCTGTAAGGGGTCAGGCATGGATTTGGATAGTAAAGGTCAAGTTTCCCAAGGCTTTTTGGATAGATACATGGAGGAGAAATTCACGGATGTTAGTAAAAAGGAAGCGTGTCATATCAGGTCCTTGTTCCTATTTCTGTTTCTGAGCGTCTGCTACTGTCAGAAAAAGAAAAAAAAACTGTCATAAATATGACTAACTACATCAATAAAATTCTCATCTGTTTCTATGGAAACTCTGAGCCTTGAGAAGGTTACAATTTGCTACTGTGCCCAGAAACATATACATGGGCGTGCACACACAGTCGCACAAACACACACACACACACACATACATTCACTGAAGTTAAATTCAAGAATGTCCTTATTAGTTTCCAAGCTGCATCTTAAAATTTCCAATAGAAAAAGCATTGTTTTGATAAATATTTTCATAACCAGTACAGCAACTGCCCAAACAAGCACCACATAACATTAGTTCTACTACCATGTACTAACACGGCTCCGGCTGATTTACAATAGTAGTTGTATTAGAGAGTTATGTTGGTTTACACTGAATGGAACAAAGGGTTAATGCAAGCAACAGGGAAAGCTTTTGCCCCAACTGTAAGTTTGATGGAAAACCGCAGTTGATCTCATACTTTGTTCTGTAACCTGGGGGTGTGGTCTCATTTTGAACCGTAACCGTAGTTTCCTAGTAATCCCTGTTCCTCACCCCACCATGCCACAACAATGCGTCCTTCCATCAGAAAATAGTAAAGACTAACACAATGGCATGACCTAGTGAAAGCGTGTCGCTTCTTCCTCCTCTGAGGGAGCCAAGCCAGTTATTCCAGCAGAGTGACTCCAGATTCCGCAGCGTGTGCCATCCTGTCTGGTCCAACCTCTTCAGACTTGCCTGTCCGGGATTGGCACCCAGGCCACAACCAAAAATGGGGTGAGGGTGTCGGGGGCAGTGCCAAATCTGTGCTTTAGCAGGAAGTACCTCTTGACAGCATGTCTATGGCGTAACACATGATAACATATGTCAATGGTGTAATGGTGGGATATGTGTCTGAGGGTTTGAGCGCTGCCTGCTGTATGCCTTATCGTTCTTTTATATTGAATTACTGTCTCGTTAAATATTGTTATGGATCTCACATGCAGCTTAGGCGACCCTCGCCCTGAAGTTCTGTTACTGATAAGCTGCTGGATCAGAGCTCAAGGGTGGAATGTCGCTTTGCAACTTTCTTTTTTAAGATTACCCAGACAATGAAAAGTATGATAAGGGCATATTCCATGTAGAGGTCATTGATCAGGTGTGGATGATCTGATGCCTTTTTAATGAGCTGGATGATTCACCAAATGAGAGAAGGTCCATTCATCGCGAGTGAGTTATGAAGAGCTGACAGCGGCCTCTGTTATTTTGGGGGGCCTCGACCTCGTTTCGGAGCCACACGGCGAGGCGGAGACCAATCCTCATCTGTGTCTCTCTGTCGCTCTCTCGTTCTATTTTTCTCTGGCCTGACAGTGAGCTCTCCTTCCCTGATTGCACGCCAGATGACGGCGTGTCAAAAGTGTTGGCAGATTTGTCCCCACGTGTCGCCGTCACCACCTTGGAATCCGCACTCACGACCTGTGACATTTACATACAGCCTGCGGTCATGATCCCCCTTCCCCCACCCGCCTGCAATGCACACACACACACACACACACACACACACACACACACACACCTGCTTGTTTGCTGGCAGAACAGTCCGGGCTGTCATGACTCACGCTGAGGTTCGTTAGTTTGAAACCTGATGCTGCTTGGGGCGGTCTGGCAGGTTGGCAGGCAGCAGAGGTCCTAACCCCAGACAGGTGGGCCCCTCAATTTGAATAAGTAGCACGCTAAAAATCAACAGAGGGACACCCTTTATAGTTCATCTTGACCCTATTTAACAGCAGTATGGCTTTGTTTTGAGCTTTTAAAAAAAAGCTCCAAATGTTTTATTTGGATTTCTGCAGCGACTCCACCTAAAATATCTCTGAAAGGGATGAAAATGCTGGGTTCGACAGTTATGTCTCCCCTACATTCCTCTTGTCCTCATGGCTGGAGGCTGACGGGTGGATAACGAGGGTGTGGAGCAGGAAAATGTGCCACAAACTCGCGGGGTAGCTGTTTGCAGGAGGCAAGCAGAAAATGGAGGGGAAAAAATATACATTTTTCACTTCTTGCATGAATTGGCAAAGGCAGACTACCAGCAGCAAAGACACCATAATGGTTGCTTGTTTATAAATGGATAGAAAACACAGGCTTGAGCAAATGCTCTGTAAATCTCTTCCCCTCCTGGCAAAAATACATTTCTGCCATTGACCACAAGAGGATGCTGTGTTTTAATCTCGTGCAGGTGTATCAGAGCTCAGTGGTGGGGATATTGACACTAGTGTATGTGGCTGTAATTATCATCATCAGATTCCTTTACAAAGCAAGAGGCAGGAGCCCTTAGGCGTTTACGTTCACTAACTCACACATATGCTCCCCATTGGTGCAGCATCGCAGCCTGCCAGCCCACACATACTTCAGATGACAACGACGCGGGGACAACCCCGAGACAGATGTTCGCAAAGTGTGTGTTTATCTGTTCGAGCATTGTTTTTGTTTGTAAAAGTGACAGGTGCTTCTTATCACTTTTGTTTGTGCATATTCTTTTTTCGTTCGCGCCCCTAATAGGCGCGCGTCCTTAGTATGCGTCCTTAGCAGAAGCGACAGAGGAGAATTGGTTTCACCGCGCTCCGACTGACTTGGCGACGTCTCCATGGCAACGGTTAGTTCTGACCTTCAATCATCTTCAGAGTGCTCCATCTGGCTGACATTCCGTTATTTGTTAATCATATCCTATATGGGCCTCTAATAGTGCCACTCTGTGTAATTACAGGGAAGCGAACAAAGGCAAAGGGGCTAATAATAAAACTGGAGAGCAAACAGGCCTTCATTCCATTTGGGTTTATGCTCTTTATGACTGTCCCTCTCCAGTCTTTTGGGTTGTGGGCTCTCGCTCTGGATGTTTATCCAGAGAAGGCCACTTGAGTGGTAGTACAACCACTCAGGGCCCAGTTTGCCAGGCACAGCAATCATCGACGCTGATGACATTTTGTGTTCCCTTTCTGGCACTTGCGCGATGTTGACGGAAGAGCAGTTACATAACTCAAGAATGTGCACTTGTTAAATACATCTCTTTTTATGTAGTTTTGCCTGTGAAAACAGTTTACAATGTGCCATGTTGTGTCCAAGCGCATAGCTATCCATCTGAGTGTGCACACCTGTTGACAGTAGTGCAAGAAATGTACTTTCTCTTTGCCTCAATTCATATGGTTGCTTTTGAATAATGCCTTTTTTCCCTTCCTCCCCGATGAAGAAAATGAGGTTTTGCCATTACCTATTCCTTTTTGTGTAGTTGCTGGTGGTGAAATGTTAATGAGGAAGTCATGCCGATATAGTTTGAAAATAATATCACTCAGCAATTTTGGCATTTCTCAGATCAACATTAATATCTAATGACATGCCGTTTCCTCTGCTGATAATGAATGGGTTGAAATGTTTGATCTTACCTTGATATTTAACACAGGGTGGTAGACCTGGGATTCTAGAATGTTTCAGGCTCTCTGTGTCAAGATCATCGAGGTGCTGAGACGACACTGTTTGCGAGAGCAACGGTCAGTGTGTTGGTATCTATAGGGAAATTTGGCCCTGAACGTAGGTGTTTCTGGGCTGTAGGTGCACCGGCAGAGTGAGCTACGTGTGTCAAACTGCACCTTAGGCAGCCATAAGGAAGGAGCCATAGGACCGCAGCTTTGGAACTTTGGATGAGTCCCACAGTTCTGAGAGAAGAATGAAGTGTTACACGCAAGCCCATCCCCAGCCCACCGACCACCCACACATTCTCTCTGCCACCCAAAGCCTCCCACATAGTGCTATCTAGACACCCTCCACCACGTGTACCAGTTCCTCTGGTGCCTAAAGGGTTGCCTGTTGATGAAAAGATGAAGTGTCTGGCTTTTTCTCTAGAGGATACAGAGTAAAAAGTGCCTTCAAAAGCAGTGCTATTTTATATTGTTTTATGTGCATACTGTTTCACTATCGTAGTCATAGTTCTTTTTCGGCAGCTAATGTATTTAATTGGACCTCCTTAGCCTCAATGGTCTCATTGACCACTGGTCATTGTGAACTCAGACCCTGGCTGGGCCAGAGGAGGGTAGGCTCCCCTCTTGCGTCTGGTTCCTTCAAAGGTTTCTTCCTATTAGTTCCACCTTGGGAGTTTTTCCTTTCCACTGTTGCCTCGGGCTTGCTTTGGGGGGGGTTCAGGCCGGGGTCTGCTGTATAGCGAATTGTGGCAGATGTTTTGTAAAATGCGCTATACAAAAACATTTTGATTGATTGAGGCAATGGGTATCTTTTCGAAGGTTTATGATGCTCTCATATGTATTTGACCTCACAACCATCTGGTGTTAGGGTGCACTCATTACTCCAACTTTGATCTTGTTTTTCACAGGAGACATAATAATAATATATAAGCATCAAAATATGTAAGTAGATAATTATAGATAAAAATGTGATTTAGAAGAGGAACTCAGTTGCAATAACAGAGTGGTGTACCACTCTCTGAGCATGGAGATACTTGATGTAAATACCTGGCAGTACTATGACCCCCATCCCTCACTCTCACGATGTGCTCAAACGAATTTATCGCTTGTGGAAAAAAATCAAATGATACTAAAGCCTGCCTTTTCTTTCTTTTCTTTTCTTTTGCTCTCTCTCTCTCTCTCTCTGTCTCCCTATGTGTCTGTCACTTGATATAGACCAGCTAGTCTAACCGTCCACATGCACCGAACAGACAGCTTAAGTATACTCACACACATTATAGACACTATAAAAATATACACTGTAAGTAATAAAAATCAGTGGCAGGCCTTGCACACATGGGCCATTTTTTTCCACAGTTGTCTCCCAGTTTCTAAAGTTCTATTGCCTCCTTGTGTGTATTCGAATGGGCTCGTTATGCCAAACAGTTTATTTAAGAGTCACTCACTTTTGTGCTGTTTCTTTAATCTCACCCGCTTATCTCATTTTACCCCCCCTCCCCTCCCAACTCCCGTTCCCTCATCTGTTCTCAAGGAGTTCATGCAGAGATCCAGAAGGGAGCACATCTGCCCATACCTCGGGACGCACCGCAGGCACTGCAGCTGAGAGCGTCAGGCCCGGGGCCTGTTCCGTTCTGATGAGGCGTGGCCCAGGAGTGTGGCACTTCCTGCACCGAGCAACCAACCGATGCTCTTAATGTAGCCAAGGCATTTTGTCGTCGATTTGTTAAACCCCCCACCTGTCCATCACCATCCTATGCAGGCAGCCCCCCCTCCCCCCCATCGCCTCCTGCCACCGGGTCTCCGGCGTTCCGGGGTCTGCCGCTACCACACGGCTCCGCTCCCGCTGTTCGCCTTTGATGGAAAAATGTTTTGTTTCACCCCTTTTTATTCCTCCATGCCTCCGCGTCTCCGTCTCCATCTCCGTCTCCGCCTGGGGAGGGTGGGGGGGGTTTCGGCTGTCAGCTCCTGGCTTTGCGGCCGATCAAAGACCCTCTGATCTGGAGGAGAGCGAGTGGCGCCATCAAAGATGCTCGTTTACCGCTCCCTCCATTTGTTTATCTGCCGTTCATCAAAATAATCAGCGCATCTGTAGTAGCCCAGGGGGACAAGGATCACACTGTACGCCTATGCACAGACAGAAGCACGAGCGCTGCATGAGAAAACAACTGGAGAAAATCGTTAAGAATAAAAATGATTTGGGATTTTCTAGTTTTTCAGTGCAGCGAGATTAATTACAAAGAATTTGGACGGGAGGTAGGCTGCATATTAAAGTGTTTAACTGTGCTCTCTCTTGATGATCTGTACTATAATACCTTTCCAGAAATATGTCATGGAAGAGGCGTCTGATAAAGAAATTAAGATGCCTGTTCCCTCTTCATCCGATGAAAGCCAATATAGGAAAAGAATCAGATAAATTATTCACAGAGGAATAGCCACAATCAAACTAACCAGAAGATTTCCACTTATCGGGAGAAGGCAAAATCACAAACATAAACATCATTCACTATACACAGAACAACCATATCGTCACCTTCTTAAAATAATGGCCTAAGTCATATTTTCAAGTTTTTCAAAAAACGGAATAAACTGAACCAAATATAGAATATATGATATTTATTCATCATTTCACACAAAAAAGTTATGACAATATATGACTATTGACATACAAATAATGCTGTCTGTCAATTATGTAACATAAGAGGATTAGATTACTTAGGCCAATTTACGAACATGCCGTTGTGACTTAGGCAATTTTAAACCTGACTTAGGCCAAATTACTTCTGGAGTAAGTGACTTAGGCAAGCAGCCGCCATCTTGAACGCTTGTCAAATAAAACGGCCTAAGTCACACTCTTGACGTAGGCCATTATACTACTGGGGTAGGAACAGCATGATCTTTTCAATTAAGGATGTAGGCAATTTTACCAGAGGTGGTCAGCTCATGAAGAGATGACTTAGGCTGACTTAAGAAGGTTATTTTAAGAAGGTGACGATATGTGAGAATCACTCACAGATACACAGCCACACACAAACACACAGTGACAGTCACCTTCTGTTGTGTCTCACTGGACTGGCAATGGGTCTGCAGTATTCCACTAAACTGCTTTTTAAAATAATTTAATAGCATACAATCTTATATCATATAATCTAAACTCTATAAATATATTTAAACACAAAAAAGTAACTACAAAGTGTCCTTGTGTTACACATGCTTGTTCAAAAAGAAAAAAGTGAACCATAGAGAGGACTGTATTCCTGGAATGACCAGCATAATCATCACCAGGGAACAGAGAAACCGGCAATGGGGACCAGGAGAGTTTGCAGTAGGACAGCCTCACTCATTACCAATCTGTGACCAAGGACTCCCTCACAAACAGCTGTTTCAGATCCCCAGAAAGGTATTGAATCGCTCAGATTAGGTAATTAATTAGGCCAATTAAGTGGTTTGGAGAACAGATGGATAGGAATCCTGGAAGCGGCTGAACCCTAGAGGGAAGCTGTTGATCAGGGCTAATTTAGTCCTGAGAGTTCCCATGGCTCAGTGGTGTGACAGTGCTTCCCCCTTGTGTCCAACAAGAAAATTGCATTGGAACAGGTAACTGCCATTCTAGTGGAACCTTTCAAAACGAACAGTGATTCTCCAACTTCAGCTGTCTTCCTGGGTAATTATAAATGTGTTACTCAAAAGACCCATAAAACGAGCAAATAATGGAGGAAAATATCATTAGTGCTTTCTTATTTCAAGTACCATTCACCGTTTTTTATTGTACCTAGGCTACTGTATGTCAACAAAATATTATGAATAATTAATAAATGATAAAGTTTTGAAATTGCATTACCATGCTGTAATAAATGACAAGAAGAAGAAGAAGAAGAAGAAGAAGGGTGGGAAGACGGGTAATGCTCTGCCACCATTTTGTGCCAGAACACTCACCTGAGACACAGAGGGAGGTGTTAATTTGGTCAGTTATACAGTTTATAAATCTTTCTGTGTATTAAATCACGTGTATTGGTGATACTGTGCATCTTGTCCCATAATGTAGAGAATTGACCAGGATGGACACACAGGAGAAGTCACCCAGGGAAATGCAACAAATTATGTTACCCACAGTCCTCTACTGCATCACATTCGCTGGCCCTTACTTATTGACTCCTGTGCCAAGAATCATTTAGTATGACTAGAAACCCCTGACTCAGCACATTACAGATTCCCCAGCAGGCCAGTGATGAAGCTTGTGCATATTGCGCTACTTTTTATCTAACCAATTTGTAACCAAGATGTTTTCTTGTTCTCCCAATTTGGAATGGCTAGTTGAATTTGTAGGCCCATCCCATCCTTTGTCAATTTGGGAGAGAATAGATGTGCATGCTGCCAGTGACTGTGACGTGACTGTGGAAAAGTACACTCCTTGCACAGCTGGCACAGGCAGACTGATTGCAGATGGCAAGTTCCCCATCAGTTGTCGTTTTTATTCAATGAGATGGGTACAGTTCCACTGGCTCAATCTCTCCCTCTGTAGGTGACGCTGTTGCCAATTATACCCTGGTAGCCACAGTCGGCACTTCCGCGGTCAGTATTTGACACTAGACCAGGGGCACATCCATACATGAGCAACCCGACAGCCTAATATCTCTCTACCTTTCGGCTTTCACATAAAATCTGAAAGCCGCATCAAAGTCATCTATGCCCTTGATGTTTCCAGCCTCTATGGCTGGAAAGAAGCATTATTATACTATAGTAAATCTCTAGTGGCTTTGCAAAGTGGTTCTGTAATTCAATCCCCCCACCATTTATATAAGCCTAATCGGAATCACGTACTTCAGTGAATCACATACTTCAGAGAATCCGTTATGTAATTGCATTAATTGCACCTGCACTTGTGAGCGCTGCGGATCTCATTAACGGCCCCAGCTCCACGTATAGCCAATCGATAGGCGACGAGCTTAATTTTAGCACAGCACTTTGATAGCGCAGACTGAAGAAATATGAGCACATAATTGAGGTAATTATCTGCAGTGAGGAGAATTGAACAATAGGGCCATTGTTATTCTTGGGTTCATTTTCATAGTTTTTTTTTCTAATAACAGCATTGTTGAAATGATGACAGTGATGGTCAAAGGGCTGCGGGGTCATAGCACCCATATGGGTCATCGCATTGAAAATGGGAATGCCAAGCTGCTGCATTAATAAAAATGAAAAGCAATGGCCCATGAATATTTACAGTTCAATTGTCCCTTATTGAAATGGACACTGGCGTGAACAGAATAGCAATGCCACTTGGTTCTCACCACCCACAGATTGTGGGGCACCCTCTCGTCTTTGATGTCACTGTCAACGTCCACCGTGGGTCACAGAAAAGGTTTTCACTCATTTATTGAGTTGCGGGCTCAGAAAGTTTAGAAAATACAGTGTCAGGCAATGATAGGGCACTGGCCTCAGTAACCTGAACCTGAAGGTTATTGGGTCAAATCCTGGGTGGAACACGGGGCAGGAATTTTAATTCCGCACTAGTGGCAATTAAGCTGTAATTGAGTTACAGAGTGCATGCCTTGGTGAGCATTTTAAGCCACTGTGGCTATTAATATTATCAGTCATGCAGATGTTTATATATTTTTTATGGCCATTGCACACTGGTAAACCCTTGACTCATGTTTTTCCAGATTAGAACAGCAATTTTCACCAAGAAAGAGACTCTCGCTTTCTCACATGAAACTAGCTGCTGACAATGGCTACTTTCAATCTCTGTACTCGTGGTCCCTTTCCGCTTTTCTAATGAGAAAACAGGCAACCTTGAATTGGGGGAAACCACTTTGTGTGAACCACAGGGGTTATAATGATGCACAGCCATTGAGGGTTACCTTTGGTTGAAAAAAAAAATTTCAAATGTTGAAAATCCCTCATAACGCAACCACACTGTAGTCACTCCTTCCTTCTACTGAATATCACACAGTCTGCATTTTAGATACAGCCAGTCAATTACTTTCAGGTCTTCACCTCTCACTGATTCAGCACTGTGACGGTAATTGTAATCAGGTTAACATGCTGGATGCTAGAGCACTTGAATAACTGAAAGATTGAATCATTTATGTCAAAAATGTGAATATAAATAATATAATGGCAAACAGATTATATGCAGTATGGAATCATACAGTGGCCAAAATTCTATCAGAATGGTTATTTATTCTTTTTATTCTTGTTTATTGTTATTAATGTTATTTGCAAGGAAAATATGCACATATGACTATAATAATAATGGCAATAATGACTTTACCCTTTTCAATGAAGTTACTTATTAAAGCGAAAAACAGAACAACGAACATGCAAATAAATGTTTATGGAGGTCACGTTAGCTGATTCCAAGCTGACTTAGCTGTCACTTGCTGTGACTTCCACGTTAGCTGACTTTCAGAAGGGCTTCACAAGTACAGCAACCAAATCTCGAATTCCTTATTTTTGTACAAACTCTCCAAACATTCCAGCCCACACCTGTCTCACCACCTCCACCACATTTGAAAAATATACATTAGCTGTACCCACTGCCCACAAGGCAATGTTGTGTTACCTTGAAGGCAGAAGAAACAGACACTGAAGGTTTGTGCACAGACCTTGGAGAAAGAATTAGAAAATGGTATGTAATGTCAGATTTTTTAAAAGATCCTTGCTTCACAATTTTGACCTGATAACGATGAAACAATAACCAGTCCTGACATGCTTTTCACTTTCTGCCGATCACTGTCAGGGCTGTGCTATTGTAGGCTCAATTGTTTATAAAAACCAATAAAATCACCTTTTATTTAAAATCTCAATATTTAATGGTGACCAGACAAGACACAGCTTATACATTTCTGCGTAGGTTTCATGAATTCAATTAAACTGGATTTAAGCTGTGATATGGTAACAAGGTCTTTAAATCAGAGTAGAAAAACAAAACCAAGCATTCTACTTTGCTGAAATGCATATCCAATTTACAAAGTTTGTGACGTTATCTACAGCAGGAACATATTTCTCAACTGTCAATTTTTTACCATTGAACATTGCCTTTAGGTGTGCTGGAATATACCTGCTCTGCCATTCAAATATTCTTGCTTCTTGCAATTGTAACACATTATTGTTATTAAGTGAGAACTAGTAGGACAACTGTAGTGGATACTGCCAGCCATTTCACAGGAGATGCCGGGGCATCGGAGTTAACAGAGAACAATCCATATTTCATTGTACATTACAGCTACTTTGACCTGCATGTGTGCTCCTTCCTGCTGCTTGTTATTGTAAAAATATCCTTGAAGTAAGCCATTTACACCATAAGCAAATTGATTCCACTGTGGCAGAATGCTTGACATCAAGGTTTCAGTTCCCCTTTAAATTTGCTGTACTTGAGAAATCGTGCCTTACAATGGATCGTTTGGATTTCAGCAAGGATGCTAGTATGCCAACTCTAGGTAGTCCTATAGTGTATATTGAAATATAGCCTATTAGTTAAAGGATGTGGAGGAAATAGTGTGAGGAGAAAGAGAAGAATCCCCAATTCTTTGTCTCTGGAGGGCATCAAGGTCTCCTTTTAGAGTCTTCTTCCTGGGCCAGTCAGGCATGTTCTACACCACCGCCTTTATGGCCTCTAGCTCCAGGCAGAGGTGAGAGGTCTCAAGGTCAATGGAACTGCCGGACCCCTGTGTTCTGACAGGAAGAATGGAAACCATGTGGGTGGTTCAGTGTGAAGACATTATACAATAAGCACAACTCTGTTCAAACGTCGACATCTTCCTGTTTTCCATGGTTTTGCTTTGAACAACAGAGATGAAGAAACCATGCATGTGTAAAATCATAAAAACACAAATGACCTTTCCCGAAGAACAGCAATTTATTATCTGGCAGATGATGTTATTAGTAACATTTTGGAAACTACAAGCAATATTATACAGCTAAATGATTTTTGGGCCACTTGTTAACAGATAATCAAAATAAGGCTTATGCCTACATTAAAATGGTGATGGTCTGATGGTTTTATCCTGGTTGTTGATTAATATTATTTATTTGGGTAATACTCACAATTTAAAACTGTCTGCTTTCTGTTGCATTCCTGTAGCAGGGGGGGAAATCGAGAAATTGGAGATGAGTCACTAGGATTTCTGAAAATCCCTATTCCTTTTATATAGGGATAAGTTTTCACATAAGTGATGCAGGAAATGAATCTTTAAAACATTTAGTCACATCTGTGACATAAAATAATAATAATAATAACAATAATAATAATAGTAATAGTAATAAACATAAAAGTCAAAGCAACTGCTCCTTTACTGTATTATATCAGCCGAAAGTTGTTTCTATTCACTCCAAGTTTTCTGTAGATGTATGCCATGTGTGAACATCTCTGCACACAAATTATGATTTGCTTTAAACCTGTTGAAATATAGACTAGAACATCGCTGTGTTTATGAATATTGAGAGGTAATGTTAAGGTATAGACTCACGCTTTCTGAAGATAAATGCAGTCCCCATTAGAATCACCAAGAGTAGGGTTGGACACAGAATCCACACCAGATGAGGACTGTGCATCAGTGTCTGAACAATACAATTATGGTCATTATAGGCAGGCAAGCAGGTTATAGCACAACTCTTCGGACATGTGGGTTTAAATGTCCTGCAGAATATGTCTGTGTTATACCTTTTCAGCTGATATGGAATTCTCAGGTGTCCACACTTCAATCTCATTTATCATGTTGTTTTGAGGTACCAATGTGGGACTTGCGGTCGAATAATCCCACATACCTAGGCAAAAGAGACATGTACTTGTTTTTTGTCAGAACAATATAAATCACAGAAATTATAAATCAATTGATGCATGACAGTGGAATACATTTTACAATATTAATTTGTTGTGGTCGGCAGTGTGACTGTTGTGTGTGATTGTTAGTCATCCGTTTCCTTGTGATCTAATGGTTAGCTGGCATAAAATGTTCTCCTTAAACACAATGACTGCACAGCTCAGCTATTGGAGTGGTCTGAAAAGACGCAGTAGCCAGCAGCACGTGATTCAGCAGTGTGCATGCAATCACTGTATCGTCAGATGTTCACTTTCCCAATTCTTGAATTAGAGAGCTACTGAGGTTGGTGATATGATCACAGATTGTACAGGGCACTTTACCCTGTGTGACAGCGTCTGTGGTCAGTGTGTCTGTGGTCTCTGGGTCAGTTGGCCAGGAGGATGACATAGGTATCTCTGTTGTTATTGCTGGTAGTGGAAAGGCATGCGTGAGACAAATACAAAAATATAAGAGGCACAAAATGAAACATAAATCTCAGATATGTTTACTGTATACATTTTCTCCTGTATTTAACAAAAATTAGGCATTTTATTTTTGATGTATTTAAAGAACAATATAACATCAATAAATATTTTGTTTGAAAAATCATAAATGGAAAAGTGAATGTTTAAGCTACATGTCTTACTACTGAGAGATCTTTGAAGATTTAGCAAATGTATTTTTTCTAAAATTACTTTTGAACATTTATTAAATACATTTAAAATAAGTTACATGTATTTGAAAGCTCACAGAATTAAAAAAATGCCTACAATTAGTAAATTATGCTTCACATATTTGATTAAATACCATAAATGACAATCAACGCATTTATCTACAGTCAGATACATTTAATAAAATCAATAATCCATGCAATTGATTAAATATTTCCTATATTTACTTGAAGGATATGCGAAAATACAACCATTGGTTGGATTTACAGTAGCAAACATTATGTTTCAGCTTTGTAAATACATGTGTCTTTGTATATGTGTATTTGTTACACTTTCCCCTTTGCTCGATATTAAATATGAAATGAGCTGAATGCATTTAAAGTTCCTGTTATGAATATAATATTGTGTTTAGACTGTATATGGAACTGTACCTTGTGTAGGATTGATTGGGGTCTCTTGATCAGTAGTAACAGGTATCTCGGTTGGTGTAATAGGTGCTGAAAAGAGATTGGCACAATGCAGAAATCTGAGCAAAATACCTTTGTGCAAAAAAACGAATCTTAACTCATCATGCATTTTGCACTGCTTTCACCTCTGTGAATTTGTACATTGATATGTTGCATTTGTACATTTTTTGTGTACATTTTTGTTTGCTGCCCCCTTGACCAGGGCTTATGTGAAAAGGAGAGGTAGATATCAATGTGACTTCTCTGGTTAAATAAAGGATACATGAATTAAACTTAAAAGACAAAATAAATATATGGATATATAGTATTTTGTGGAATTGGAATTTATTGGAATGCAGGCCCTAAGTAAAGTCTGCATTAGGTTGTAAGCAGAATTGATGCATATTATAGAGAGAACATATGGATGTAAATTCAATACAAACTAATTGTACAGTGCAACTGATTTGCATCCTTCTAAGGTATCTAAAATGTAAACACTAAAATGGATCCAGACATAATTAAAATACATTGATTATAAAATAAAATATAATCTCCAATGTTTATGTTATTTCTGCTTACAGATACAAAGGTAGTTTGTTTTTCAAGAAAACTATTCTATAAATAAATAGTTGACAATAATGTTGTTTACACATAGTTTGCTATCATAATTTAGCAAAGCAACTTGATTATCCAAATTCCCCCAAAAAGCATTCCCAATTTTTAGATGGTAGCACTGCTGGGTTTGGTCATAATATCATGATCATAATAAAGACTGTACAGGATATTGCACTTTGTGTGAGAGCATCTGTGGCCAATGTGTCTGTGGTCTCTGCGTCAGTTGTCCAGGGAGATGAGGCAGGTGGCTCTGTTGTTATTACAGGCACTGGAAAGAGATTGGTATGAGTAAAAAATATGGCCCACAACATTTACATTCATATTTCAAGCATTCCTAACCCTACATTTTACAAAATGCTGCTATTTCATGTTTAACGCCAAATATGAAATACAGTATCTTGTTAATAATGATATTTTAAAGCCATTTTGTTTCACTACCAATAGCTATCCAGTTCTAACAAGGTTTGAACAAGCTTAATGATTCACCTTGAAGCATGTCATTTTTTACCTTAATTAATAAGCATCGTAAGCATCTGTCCAACTGTGATGTCTGTTCAGATATTGTTTGACGTAGTATGACATTTAAGCAAAATGTTTTAATAAGACACACTGGAACATTTAAAAGTTTCATACATTTATTTCTTAATGAAAGTAAATATTTATTGCATTTAGTGAATGGATATTCATTCATTCAAATACAGTGGGGTCTAAAAGTCTGAGACCACTGCCAAGATCTGTTTGTTTTCATCGTTAATCGAAAACTAACACAAAATGTTTACTCATGTGGCATTTGTTATTGAAGAATGTCATAAAATACTGATACAAATTGAAAAAAAAAGTTTGTTTGAGGAAGGATGAACATTTATTAAATACATTTAAAGTAAGTTACATGTATTTGAAAGCTCACAGAATTAAAAAAAATGCCTACAATTAGTAAATTATGCTTCACATATTTGATTAAATACCATAAATGACAATCAACGCATTTATCTACAGTCAGATACATTTAATAAAATCAATAATCCATGCAATTGATTAAATATTTCCTATATTTACTTGAAGGACATGCGAAAATACAACCATTGGTTGGATTTACAGTAGCAAACATTATGTTTCAGCTTTGTAAATACATGTGTCTTTGTATATGTGTATTTGTTACACTTTCCCCTTTGCTCGATATTAAATATGAAATGAGCTGAATGCATTTAAAGTTCCTGTTATGAATATAATATTATGTTTAGACTGTATATGGAACTGTACCTTGCGTAGGATTGATTGGGGTCTCTTGATCAGTAGTAACAGGTATCTCGGTTGGTGTAATAGGTGCTGAAAAGAGATTGGCACAATGCAGAAATCTGAGCAAAATACCTTTGTGCAAAAAAACGAATCTTAACTCATCATGCATTTTGCACTGCTTTCACCTCTGTGAATTTGTACATTGATATGTTGCATTTGTACATTTTTTTGTGTACATTTTTGTTTGCTGCCCGCTTGACCAGGGCTTACTTGAAAAAGAGATGTAGATCTCAATGTGACTTCTCTGGTTAAATAAAGGATAAATAAATTAAACTTAAAAGACAAAATAAATATATGGATATATAGTATTTTGTGGAATTGGAATTTATTGGAATGCAGGCCCTAAGTAAAGTCTGCATTAGGTTGTGAGCAGAATTGATGCATATGATATTATAAAGAGAACATATGGATATAAATTCAATACAATCTAATTGTACAGTGCAACTGATTTGTATCCTTCTAAGGTATCTAAAATGTAAACACTAAAATGGATCCAGACATAATTAAAATACATTGATTATAAAATAAAATATAATCTCCAATGTTTATGTTATTTCTGGTTACAGATACAAAGGTAGTTTGTTTTTCAAGAAAACTAGTTAGTTAATAAATAAATAAATAGTTGACAATAATGTTGTTTACACATAGTTTGCTATCATAATTTAGGAAAGCAACTTGATTATCCAAATTCCCCCAAAAAGCATTCCCAATTTTTAGATGGTAGCACTGCTGGGTTTGGTCATAATATCATGATCATAATAAAGACTGTACAGGATATTGCACTTTGTGTGAGAGCATCTGTGGCCAATGTGTCTGTGGTCTCTGCGTCAGTTGTCCAGGAAGATGAGGCAGGTGGCTCTGTTGTTATTACAGGCACTGGAAAGAGATTGGTATAAGTGAAAAATATGGGCCACAACATTTACATTCATATTTCAAGCATTCCTAACCCTACATTTTACAAAATGCTGCTATTTCATGTTTAACGCCAAATATGAAATACAGTATCTTGTTAACAATTATATTTTAAAGCCATTTTGTTTCACTACCAATAGCTATCCAGTTTTAACAAGGTTTGAACAAGCTTAATGATTCACCTTGAAGCATGTCATTTTTTACCTTAATTAATAAGCATCGTAAGCATCTGTCCAACTGTGATATCTGTTCAGATATTGTTTGACGTAGTATGACATTTAAGCAAAATGTTTTAATAAGACACACTGGAACATTTAAAAGTTTCATACATTTATTTCTTCATGAAAGTAAATATTTATTGCATTTAGTGAATGGATATTCATTCATTCAAATACAGTGGGGTCTAAAAGTCTGAGACCACTGCCAAGATCTGTTTGTTTTCATCGTTAATCGAAAACTAACACAAAATGTTTACTCATGTGGCATTTGTTATTGAAGAATGTCATAAAATACTGATACAAATTGAAAAAAAAAGTTTGTTTGAGGAAGGATGCAATGGAATTGAAATATCTATAAATATTTTGTTTCCACACCATTGCCTTTCATTTCCTTAAAATGTTGTGACACCTTATCTTTCATTTAGGTTGTAATACATGGACACTCCTAATACACAGTGTGAGTTGCTTTGGTCTAACAATTAATACTGAATATTGTAATTAATTAATTATCTATCTCAGTGGTCTCAACCTTTTTGCCGCCAAGGCCCACCTGTGTCCAATAAAATATTCCAGGGCCCCACTACATATGATAAAGACTTTTCCCCTCCCGACATTTCTAACTCAGTGTGAGGTCTGCTGCTGCTGCTGGCTAATAATACGATCAATACGTGGGGAGATTTTTGACAAGGCGACACGCATTTCATCCTCAAGCTCAACCTAGCCCTATATTTTGTTTTCAGAGCTGTCATGGCTGAAAAGCCAGCTTCACACAGATATGTGGTGCTGAATGGTATCAACACCTTAACTGCTGCATCATGAGACACTTGGTATTCAGCACCACACTCAAACCGGAATGTTTCCAGGGGCACTTCACTGAAACAAGCTCTCCAGGTGGTGTCCGATGAGATTTCAATGAGTTCTTCCAAGAGTTTGAATGGAGATGTGTCAGGAGGCTTGGTCTCAATGTTCTCTGTAAAGGGGTTCTTTATCCAGAGGTAGGAAGCTGCTTCTGAGTTCAGGGAAATAACTGTTGAACTTGTCCAATACCCCTGACAAGTGTGCTGTTACCTGGCGCTTGATGGTTCTGAAATCCATCTTTTTCTCCTGAAGGAAGACATGTAACTGTTCGAACACATCAGTGGTTCCTGGTGCGGTTTGACTTGTCCACATTTTTTACTTTCTTTTGAAAGCCTCCATTCTTTCATGCTGGGTTACGTTTGTGTTTCCACCCTGCATTGTTTTGTTGAGTTTGTTCGTTTCATTAAAGATATCCGCAAGGTAGCGGAGTTGAGCCAGCCATTTCTCATCCTTGAGGAGCTCAGCCAGTTCAGGTTTCTTGTCTGAAAGAAAGGTATGCAGTTCCTGCCTGAGGCTGAACAGGCGCATCAGCACCCTTCCTCGGGACAGCCATCTTACCTCAGCATGCATGAGTGCTGGTCAGAACCCACCTCTTCACAGAGGGCAGTGATTAACCTTGGGTTTGTGGCTCTTGATTTAACAAAGTTCACAATGGTCACAGCATTGTTCAAAACTTTGTGAAGCCCGGGATCAATGTCCTTTGCGGCAAATGCGTCTCTGTGCAGAACAAAATGTGTTGAGACGGCACGGGGAGCAACAGCTTTTATTCTTTGAACTACTCTGGAGTGTCTGCCCATCATCGACACGTCTGTCGACTCGTCTAATTTGATGGCAAAGTCATTTCTGTGAAGACGCACAGCGCACTGTACCGTTATATCCTCCGGCATTGATGAGATACAGCGTTTAACTGTGTCATTTAACATCAGAATTTTTTAGAACTGCTTGGCCTACTCCTCTCCAAACAATTATCTCACTATTTCAGCTGCACAAGGCATAACCAAGGTTTCCCCAATAGTATGAGTTTTTTTTTATTGAGCTATCATCCGGGCCACGGCGTATGATATTTTAAGAAGTTTCTTATCCCAGGTTTTGCCGTTTGCTCAAAAAATACTTGTTTGGGGGCTTGTCCTTGTAAGGGTCATATTTTGTCTGTTAATGTCTGATCAACTTGGAGGGTCTCAAACACTTGTTGGATAGCACTTGAGAACAAATGACACATTGTGGTTGTGATGAGCCTTTGCTCCTGGGGAATACAACAAAGCCGTAATTAAGGTACCTGTCTTAGTATTTCCACAATTTTTCCGATTTTGCTTTAGCTGAGCATTTTTTCTTTTTATTACTTGCAGCCTCTGTGTTCTCCACATCTGTGTCCGAGACTGGGGCACACTCTTGGTGGTGGAAGTTGATGGTTGATCGGTCAGGTTTTGATTAACTGTAACTTGTTTCAACGGACGAGTTAAAAACTTGTCCGTTTTGGATGAAAATGCACAGCAACAGTTGAGATATACACTACCAGTCAAAAGTTTTAGAACACCCTCATTTTCCAGTTTTTACTGAAATTTAAGCAGTCCAGTGAATAGCCTGAAATGGTACTAAGGTAAGCGGTAAACTGCGGAAAAAAACTTTAGGCTACCAACCTACCACCTGCAGGTGCTTTAATCTTGATAAAAGACACTTCCTTTGCAAAACGTTTTGCAGCTGTTTGTAATTATGTCAACAGAGCTTAGTGAAGTAGTTAGAGGTCAAATTGTTGAGTAAACATTTTGTGTTAGTTTTTGATGAATGATGAAAACAAACATATCTTGGTAGTGGACTCAGACTTTTGGACCCAAATGTGGTTAATCATATCATTAATTCAAAATGTCATACATTTATTAAGTACCTGAAGTTGTACTGTGAAAATACAATTAAAGGCAAGTTGAATACATTTAAAGTCAAGAGCTTACAATTATTGGGTTCTATTTGACATTTTGTCAGATTAGTTATCAACACGAAAATGGTCTATTTCGAGTATATGTGACATGTGACAGATTAAATTACTGAAATTGCTTTTCTTAAAATGTTTAAGATGGATGTCACACAAAGCCATTTTATGATATTGGAATTTACAATGCTAAAGCCTGATATCTCAAAACTATACCATCTGCAGATAGAACTCTGTCATTCTTGAAATACAGTACTAGAAGCTTTACCTGGAGTTGGATGGTTTGTGGTCTCTTTCTTTGTAGTTATAGGTATATATGTTGTAGTAGGTGCTGGGAAAGAGATAAACACAATTCAAAATGTTCAACAATATGAGGGGTTACATCAAATGAAATCCTGATGTCTCCCTGGGTTTAGGGAACTCTTTCACAAGTCTCCAGTCTGCCATCACCAACCAATGTTTCCAGGATATTCAACCTCCTTAAATTGTATTGTCTATCAGATGACTGCCATCACTTTTCCAGGCAAACCACAAACCCCAGCTGATAAAAAGGGTGCAGAGTATCTGTAGAGTGCTTCACCAAGCCGGTACAATACAATGTAGGCTACTTATGTTGCTCAGCAGAAAGTACCAAATACAATAAACAATAAAAGGACTTTATTTAAGGAAACAGGCCATCTTAATTAATCGGTTTGATATTGTTGATATGCATTGTATCAAATATGTTATACAGGTCACAGCCTTGCTCTGTACAGCACAATTCAACATACAGTAGCACAGTCAAGCTCAGCAGTGGCCAGCACAACTTCAATTACCTGCTGTACACCTTATTTCCTCTCACCCGTGACTCAGGTATAAGCAATCACTTATTCAATTATTCAATTATTCAATTATACATACTCCATCAGTCAATCCATACCATTAATGGGGTAATAACAGTAAACATAAAACTGTACCTTGTGTAGGACTATTTGTGGTCTCTTGATCAGTAGTCACCGGTACCTGTGTTGTTTTAACAGGTGCTGGAAAGAGGGACAGAGACATTAATTCTTCATGCAGGCCCCAGGTATATACATGTGCATTAGGTTGTTTGTAAACTGAATTGATGAATATTAGAGATAGCGCACAAGGGTATGGACACAATACATGATTTGATTGAATAGGTGCTGGGAAAGAGATTGGAAAGGTCTATGACAAGGAAGCCTTGTCATGCAGCATGTGTATTTCTCTGAAAGGATGGTATATGTTGCAACAGGAACTGCTTTTAACACAAAGTTGAGCAGACATACATCATTGTGCAGGGATTGTATGCCTGTGCTACTCACCTCTCTGCAGGATCAGGTGAACTGTGTCTTTCTGGTCATTAAGCCATCCTGGGATATGAACACGGCAGCCATATATCCCAGCATCACTTTCCATGGTGTTGAGGATGGTCAGAGAGACCTCTCCCATTGTCAATCTGCCCAGTAACTGATATCTGTTAGACTTTCTCGTGGTCACTCTATTCCCATTTGTTGAAATGATTTCATTGTTACAACCACTGAAAGGTACATATCCTCTCCCCCAGCACATATGTAGAGCACCATGATAACCTGCATTGTATCTGCATGGCAGGGTAACACTCTGCCCTACATAACCTCTAACAATTGGTGTGAAGGATTGATTACCTGAGAGAGGGAAAGAGGGAGAAAGACACAGAGAGAAAATAAGAGATGGCATATACTAAAAAATTAAGCTGTGATGAGAGTATGTCTATATACAGTATACTCCATTAATATTACTTAGGTATCACCTATTAGCATTAATATCACACAATACAATACACCCACTTGCAAAAATCTTACTGCAAACTAAAATCCTATCTTTATACTTAATTGCAGTGTAACACAATTCATGGCATTCAAATCCAGTGAGAACTTACCAGGGAACAGGTTGAAAAGGAGCCAGCTCAAAAAGATGTAGCCGTAGAGCATGTTTGTGGTTAAGTGATATGCAGACACACACACACATTCATACATACATACACACCCTTCTTGGCTGTCCATCAATGATCATCATGCTGCAGCATGTTGGGGGGGAGGGTCTCCTCCCATTTCCTGAAAAAGAGGAAGATGACTTCCTCTTTCTCATCTGCAAATTAATGAATCATCATAAGTACCCAGGCTGGTCAAGCATGGGTCAGTTTAGGCTTCCTATTTTTAATGGTTTTAGTTGCATAAAATTGATTGAACATAAATACCAATTTATCAAGAAATTCCTCTGCTTATCGTCTCTTTTGTATTTATAATTGTTGGTTTTACTTGTGATTGTATGTGTTATGCATGTGGACCCCAGGAAGATTAGCTGGTTGCTAAGGCAACCAGCTAATGGGGATCCTTAATAAAATAAAATAAAAATAAAATAAACAATAGAAAACAAGAAGGAGAAAAGCACAAATAAGTGCAAGCTGTTGACTGTGCTGAGGAAAGTCAAATTTAGAGTTTAAATCAAATGTCCCTCTATTTGAGGCTATTGACCCTAACTATTGAACCATTAGTTATTAAATATTAAATATTAAATATTAAATATTAAATATTAAATATTAAATATTAAATATTAAATAATATATAATATATAACTGCAAGTCCCACACAAATCATACTTACCCTGATTGTTATGGATGAGGATCAGTTTCACATACATACCAAAAACCACCATTCATACTTTTCTTCTGCATGATGGAAAATCACAACAGTCACTGGCCAAGGAACTCAGGAACTTTGTTTTAATTTGTGCCACATTGTGGTAGGTTTATTCAATAAGCTTCTACATGAATTATGGCTGGCAGTGTAGTGTAATGGTTAGGGAGCTGGGCTTGTAACTCAGAGGTCACAGGTTCAATTCCCAGGTTGTGCAATGCTGTTGTACCTTAAGCAAGGTACTTAACCTGAATTGCTTCAGTAAAATATCCAGCTGTATAAATGGATTGTATGTACAGAAATGTAAACTGTGTAAGTCGCTCTGGATAAGAGCGTCTGCTAAATGCCTAAAATGTAAAATGTAAATGTAATGAATTAAGGGAAAGCTGTGCTTCTACTGGAGCCAATATGACTAGATTTTCTAGAGTGCTCACAGTGAAGTGATTGCAGGCACACAACAAAATACACACAGGCACACACACAGGTAATTCATCTAGCTAGTCAGCTGCAGCACCACCCCAGGCATGCATATATATCTTGAGTATGCATGGCTTGTGTGGTTTATTCCTTACATATATATATATATATTGTGGCAGCCGCCCAGAGGCATGCAGATCGGTGGTGACTGAGGGGTACATAGCAGCCCGCTGGCTCCACACCCGCACCTCAATGGGAAGTCTGGGGCTGGCTGGGCACACCTGACATGCTTTTTCCCGTAATGAACAGTGAAATAAAAGACACACCTGTTCCCTACACATGTGGCAAAGTAGCAGAAGGGAAACGCATGGCATGGGCAAGTATAAAGAGAAAAGTGTTTTTTGGATTGCTTGCTGGATTGAATTAAATTGATTTGAGAACCTTGTTTGTGTACTGACCTTAGACTGTTTGAGGACCCAGATTGGAGTGATGATTTTTTGGATTACAGATAACAACAACGAGAACGGATCACCTACTGTGTGTGTTTGTTTTCCCATATTGGTTTTTGCTGTAAGAAATACATTTCTCTTGTTTCCTATTTGCCGGTGTATTTTTGATTTTATTATCGATCTTTGGCTGCATTGAAACCCAACACCCCTGATCCTGCCACTATATATACTGTATATGGTTCTGTGTGGCTCAGTAGGTAGAGCATGGCGTTGGCAACACTTAGGTTGTGGGTTCAATTCCCACTGGGACCACATATACTGAAAAAAGTATGCATTCACTTTAACTCGCTTTGGATAAAAGCGTCTGCTTAATGGCATATATTACACACACTACCAGTCAAAAGTTTTAGAACACCTCAATTTTTCCAGTTTTTATAGAAATGTATGCAGTTTAATGTTTCAATGTACTAAAGCATAAAATACAAATACTTTAATTTAACAAATAAACAATTGGAAATAAAAAATAAATCATGGAATCGTATTGTTTAACAAAATGTAATCTACATTTTTTACTCATCAAAGTAGCCACCTTTTGCAGATATAACAGTCAAACACACTCGTAGAATTCTTTTTACAATGGAAATCAAATATTGTTTGTATTGTTCTTCCCAACACTGTTGCAGAAGTTCCCACAAATGTAGTGCACTTGTAGGTTGCTTTGCTTTCACCCTTCTGTCCAGTTCATCCCAAACCAGCTTGATGGGGTTTAAGTCTGGAGACTGTGCTGGCCATTCCATGATTTGAAGCCTACAGTCTTGTTCTTTTCTTCTAAGGTACAGTAGTTCTGACATAACCTGGAGGTATGTTTTGGGTCTTTATCTTGCTGTAGGATGAACCCCTGACCAACTAGGCGTAGACCAGAGGATATTGCATGGTGCTGCAAAATGCTGTGTTAGCCCTTTTGGTTCAGGGTGCTAGTCACTCTGTGCAAGTCACCGAGTCTGGATCCAACAAAAGAGCCCCAGACCATCACGCTTCCTCCTCAATGTTTGACAGTGGGTGTCACACACTGAGGAATCATCCTTTCGCCTACTCGACGGCCTACAAAAACCTTTCAGAATGTCAAGATTTCAATTTTGATTAATCGGTCCATAAGACCTTCTTCCAGTCTTCAGTAGTCCACTGGCAGTGCTTCATGGCCCAGGCAAGCCTCTTTTTCTTATTTTGCCATCTTAGCAATGGCTTTCTTTCTGCCATTCGATCTGTCAAACCTGCAGCTTGAAGTCTTCTCTTCACAGTTGAAACTGAGACTTCCTTACTTCGACCAGTGTTAAGCTGTGCTTGAAGCTGTTGTCCTGTGAGCCACCTATCACACAAGCTGTTGACTCTCAGAAACTTGTCTTTTGATTTTGTTGTGGCTTTGGTTCTGCCAGACCTCTTCCTGTCAGAGTTTCCTCCAGTTTCCAAGTGCCTTTTGATGGTGTAGGAAACTACTCACTGCCAAAAAATGTACATTATTTTTCAGTTTTTGGTAACCTAAACCTTTTTTTTTACCTCTTACCTTTGTACCATTTCAGGTTATTCACTGGACTTGAACTGCTTAAATTTCAGTAAAAACTGGAAAATGGGGGTGTTCTAAAACTTTTGACCAGTAGTGTATACATACATAGATACACACACAAACACATATATATATAAATATAAATATTTGAGCAGCTACTCTACATGAAAATTCATTGAAACATTTATATCATTGATGTTTCTATATGTCTCTTAAAGTTTGATGATTTTGCTTTCAGGATCCCACCTAGATTTCAAACAACCACATCCTGTCTCTGGTTGAAGTTTAAAGATGGCTTGAACTTCTTTCATTCACAAAATGATTATTTTGTTCATTTTTCATTTCATTTTTTTCAACATTTAATAAGGCATCAAGGATAATTCTTCATGCTACAATGTACGGCATACTGTATATTTCACAAACTAATAACTTCAGAGATTAGAACAGGTAGATAATATCTAATTAGCAATATCTAGTTAGAACAGGTAGAAGACAATTTACAATTAGTCATTTTGCCATTCTGTACAAGGTAATACAAGTTGTGAATCATGAGTGAGACAGCAGATGTCAAAAGCATATTCCTTTATTGTATAAAAGATAATAACTTTATGCTTGATATTATGTTTATGTACTAATGACAATAACTTTATGCATTCATATTAAGTCTATGAAAAATAATACTGTATTATAGTTATGTATTAATGAAATTACAGATTTTTTCAAATGCTTAAACCACATTTTTATCTGAAAATGGCATCATTAACACAAAACTCAAAACTGAATTTCAAAAACCTTTGCACAGTTCTTTTTTGCACTACATTTTGCACAACATTTCACATTTCAAAATCACTTCAATTAATTCTACTTAAAAATAACTATCATACTGCCAAGCAAAACATCTCCCCCTAACTTATTTTACTATTAATGATATATTACTGATAATTACTTTCTCTTAATAATCTCACAAAATCAGTGAAAATTTGTCATTATTTCCACACTGCATGACAAAATGACGTAAAATACCTTTTAGCAGGAATCTACAGAGCATGCTTCACAGCTTTTTAAAAATGAAATGACTGGACCCTTCAGGATTTTATACTTAACTGTGCAATAAACAATGGCTTTGTGTGGCTGTTATTGTTCTTTGCATTGCAGAATTTTTTGTGGAAGGTTTCTGATATTAAAAATGGGTTAATTAATAAGTGGTCCCAAAATATATGCATTTGAAACATGCTCCCAACACCATACAGAGCAACTTCATGTTTTAGAAAATAACTGTTTTTTAATACTCAGAAAGACTCACAAATTATACAATTGCGATGCAGTGGAGTGGACATACCTTCTGTGATCTCGTACAGTATGCTGGGCATAACTGTATTTGACAGTGGATAGCCAGCAGGTGGCATTCAATTGTCATGGCAAGACAAACCTTAATCTCTGTTACAGCCTTGAGTTTTTACAATAGCAAAGACCTAGAGGACTGCAATGGGAGGTTAGCCAAACCTGAAACTGTAGTATAGTGCACATCATATAGTGACTTCGCCTATGTTGTTCCATGCCTTGACTTTTACCTACCTACAATGCTAGAGTAGTATTGACCATCACTTAATTTGTTTAATAATTACTTTAGCAACACAATTTATTTGGAAGTTCACTAACTGACCAACTTCAAAGCCCGGGATGATTGTTCTATCACGTGGATTGGTAACGCATCCGACAAGGAAAACATCTTCATTCATTTTGGTGGTCAAGTTTAATTCTGGACTATGTAGAATGTCAGTGTGGCTAGATAATTAATGTAAATCACTGTCAACGCATGTTTGAATTGTTGTCTGTGATTATATTAGTTCTGAAATTATTATGGAAAAGACAGTGATAGTTTTTCCTCTTGTTTATATTTATCTTCACTGGGCTATTTGGCAGGATACAGGGTGGGCAGAGGGCAGCTGTCTGAGACTCATTACAGTGACTCCCCTATGCGAGACAGGCCTTTTTAATATATCCTTGCAGACATCACAACTGGCCATAAAAAGCACTGTGTGGTGATAAGCCTGCCCATATAGCAGGGGGGAGCCCCCCATCAACAATTTAATATCACAAATTACAATCTCTGAGAGATTATAAATGGTGAGTCATAATCTTTTCAACTAATTTAATCAAACAGTATTCCAAGGGATGAGGGCTTGCCATCTGAGAATGAAACTTTGCTTTTCACAATATTTGATTTGAATCAAAGATAATGTCACCTTGAGAGGGGTGAAGATGCAAGTACAGCTCACAAAAAACAATTGTTCTCCAATAGGTGTTTAACTACTATAGCTATTTATATAGCTAGTTATTGATCATCAGCATTATACAGACCACTGTGTACACTTTCCAGACATGCTTCCATTAATACAACGGGTAAGAGATCAGTGACTTGTCTGTATAGAAATATCTGGCAAGTATGCAGAAGTGTTATTGCGGCAAAAGCATATCCATGCCCATTTTCCAAGTTCACAGTAGGAAATGGGTAGCTACTCTAATTAATTTTAAAAGTACATATAAGAAAATAAAATATTCCTCAGGGTCCAACTCAATGCTTCTATGATCCGCTGTGGAAGCATAAGGAGACCCTTTAAAGACTGTTATGCATGTAGAAGCAGTGATACCTTTGTGAGAAGCCTCTCTAACTTCAGCGGAACTTAGACTGCCACAAGCAGGCCCTGCCTGGACCCTCTCAACTAATATCTTATTCTGACTGGCCAGCTTTACAATCAAGAGTGCAATCAAAGCTTTTACAATACATTACAATAATATCAGCTACACAATTAAATTACTTGTGGTTTTCTTAAATTGTAATTTCAAACAAATGCAATTGTAAGAGGTTAACAGGATAAGTGTGTGTGCGTGCATGCATGTGTGCATACATGCATAAGTGCATCTGTGTTTGTGAGTTCCCATATGTGTGTGTTTGCATGTCTGTGTGTGTATGTGTGTGTTTGCATGTCTGTGTGTGTGTGTGTGCGCATGTCTGTTTGTATTTCAGATGCATCAAGGGTCCACTTCGTAGGTATGTCAATTGTCAAGCTGGTAGATATTCTCCACTGCCATCTCTCTTGCTGGAGGTTGAAGGTCGGAGTCAATGTTTTCGTTTGGCCTACTGAAGACAGAGCATATGTGAAGGCTCAAAAAAAAGTATTATTTAAACCCAACTACAAGACTTCCATGGAACATTACATGGAGTATGAACAACATTTTGCCTAATGTATATATAAACATGGAACATCCATGTCATTTTTACACAAGACTATGAATGATCCTTATCAGAAACACAGACAGTTATATGATTCTAAAATTCAAAAAAAATATTTCCTACTGTATGTCTGTGAAAGTGAAAAAACAGTTTACTTCGGTTTGCAAAAAGAACAGAAAACGTTAATGGTGACACTACTTGAAGTGACCCATAGCCTTTGTCATAAGCATACATAAATATAATGACAAGAACTGATATGTCATAAAGCATGTAATGATAAACATAATGCCACTAATGACATACAGTACATGCGTCAATAACACACAGTGTAGCATACACTACTGTTTTATGACAATCTTTTGTCATAAACTGCTTACAATATTTATGTATGCTTATGACAATAGTAACACTGTATAGTGAGGTTTCATGAATGCTAAATACGACTCACTTCAAGTGTTCCTGTTTTAATTCCCCACTAGTACTTACTTCTTCATCATCAGCACTTTGTTTTGCATTCTTAGTCCTAAAGAGAATCAGAGGAAAATGTTAATAATATTAATTAAAACTAATTTTGGCTTACTTTTCACTTCCCCAAAATACCTGATGCACACAAACCAAGACAGTAAATCCATTTATTGTGATCTACATCTAAATTCTACATTGTCATGTTTATTGTCCCTAATTGTTTTCTGTGTGTGTGTGTGGGGGGTGTTAAAACTGTTAAAGGGTTGCATACTCACGCATCATGAAAATAAGCAATGCCACCAGAATGAGCACCACCAACAGAGTCCCAGGAATGATAATAAGGAGTGGATAACCGCTGTCTTCCTGTGCATTGGCACAGCAATGAGACAGTAAGTACAGTACTGTTTACAGGTGAGGTGCCCTATATTTGAACTTGAGCATTTGTACGAATGTCAGATGTAAATCCACTGTACTCACTTCTTTTCTGCTTTGCACCCTTGTCTGTGTTGAATATCCAGTGGAACCAATTAGTCCTTCTCTGTGTCGAGCTGTGGTCTGTAGCGAAGATGCAGTGGACCTAGCTGAAGTTGTTCTGCCTATACAACAAAATATGTAGTAAAAAATGAATTGACTCCTTTCAGAGATCAAGTATAATGTATGTTCAAGATACCTTCAAACTAATAATTAATTATTTAATTAAGAATCAATTAATAACACATTTAATCAATTTGATAGTTTAATTGATCCCCATTAGAAGTCCCTGTATGGTATTATTTATTATTCTACAATACTGCAGATTGAACTACAACAAAACTATGGTCTTCAGCACTCAGTTCATGAGATAAAGGGATAAAATATAAATATGAAATATGACAAGACAACTAAATCTATCCAAGACCACTGCGGATGAGTGACTGTTTGGAAATGACCTTGGTAGGCTTGCAATGTACAGTGGGGAAAATAAGTATTTCACCCCCTGCTGATTTTGTGAGTTTGCCCCCTTACAAAGAAAGGAACGGTCTATAATTTTCATGGTAGGTTCATCTTAAAAGTGAGAGACAGAATATAAAAAAAATCCCAGAAAATCCCATTATATGAATTTTAAACATTTATTTGTGTTTTATTGAGGAAAATAAGTATTTCACCCCCTAGCAAAACATGACTCAGTACTTGGTGGAGAAACCCTTGTTGGCAAGCACAGCGGTCAGACGTTTCTTGTAGTTGGTCACCAAGTTTGCGCAGATCCCAGGAGGGATTTTGGCGCACTCCTCTTTGCAGATCCTCTCCAAATCCTTAGGGTTTGTAGGTTGTCGCTTGGCAACTCGAAGCTTCAGCTCCCTCCACAGATTCTCTATAGGATTAAGGTCCGGAGACTGACTAGGCCACTCCATGACCTTAATGTGCTTCTTCTTGAGCCACTCCTTTGTTGCCTTAGCCGTATGCTTTGGGTCATTGTCATGCTGGAACACCCATCCACGACCCATTTTCAGTGTCCTGGCTGAGGGAAGGAGGTTCTCACCCAAGATTTCCCGGTACATGGCCCCATTCATCCTCCCCTCGATCCGGTGAAGTCGTCCTGTCCCCTTAGCAGAGAAACAGCCCCAAAGCATAATGTTTCCACTGCCATGCTTGACGGTGGGGATGGTGTTCTTGGGGTCCAAGGCAGCTTTTTTCTTCCTCCAAACACGGCGAGTCGAGTTGATGCCAAAGAGCTCGATTTTAGTCTCATCTGACCACAGCACTTTCTCCCAAGCCTCCTCTGAATCATCCAGGTGCTCATTGGCAAACTTCAGACAGGCCTGTACATGTGCCTTCTTGAGCAGGGGGACCTTGCGGGCACTACAGGATTTCAATCCATTACGGCGTAGTGTGTTACCAATGGTCATCTTGGTGACTGTGGTCCCAGCTGCCTTGAGATCATCAACAAGCTCCAGCCATGTAGTTCTGGGTTGTTCCCTCACCTTTCTCATGATCAGGTTCACTCCACGAGGTGAGATCTTGTGTGGAGCCCCAGACCGAGGGAGATTGATGGTCAATTGGTGTTTCTTCCATTTTCTAATTATCGCACCAACAGTTGACTCCTTCTCACCAAGCTGCTTGCCAATGGTCTTGTAGCCCATTCCAGTCTTGTGCAGGTCTACAATTTTGTCCCTGATGTCCTTAGACAATTCTTTGGTCTTGCCCATTGTGGAGAGGTTGGAATCTGATTAATTGATTGATTCTGTGGACAGGTGTCTTTTATACAGGTAACGAGTACTTAATTAGGAGTACTAATTAAGTAAGAGGACTAATCTGTGTGCCTCCTGGTCACATAACCGGTCTGTGGGAGCCAGAATTCTTGCTGGTTGGTAGGGGGGTGAAATACTTATTTTCCTCAATAAAACACAAATAAATGTTTAAAATTCATATAATGTGATTTTCTGGGATTTTTTTAAATATTCTGTCTCTCACTGTTAAGATGAACCTACCATGAAAATTATAGACCATTCCTTTCTTTGTAAGGGGGCAAACTCACAAAATCAGCAGGGGGTGAAATACTTATTTTCCCCACTGTAGGTCCACTGGAAATTTACAAGGAAACACAGGATCTTGATGAAAAAAACGTGTTAGAAATTAACTGCTCAAAAACCAATGTGACGTCACCCATTTGTTTTTGTTTTGACCTCTCCTCCTCTTCTCATGTTACTCAGAGCAAGTACTAAAAATGGGTTAATTAATACTTCATACCATTAAGTCATGTTTAACATGACTCTGATACGTGAGGGTTTAATTTTGTGCAATCTGGTGGATACTTGCACATTCGATTTGTGATCATCCTTGTGTGTTTCATCCTTATAACCACTTATTGTTTCAAGACATTTTAAGCAGTTTCAGCTTTTGAAAATAGAAGTAACATTTTGTACTTTGTACGTATAATTAATTTGCTTCTTCATCTTTCAAAAGTTAAAAACGCATTCATTTATCCTACCTTATATAATTAGCATAACAAATGAACACAGACATTTAACACAGAAACAATTTTTACTCAAACACACACATATAGCACTGAAATGGTAGTACCTGCTGTTGGATTGTCAGTAGCAGTCTCTGCACTTTTACTTTGTATTTTCGTTTGATGTGCTGCAACATGATTTGCACAAATACAGTATAAGATAAATGCTGGGTGGTCATTTTAATACATCATTTACTCATTAACTTCAGTTATAACTTTTATTGTTGTCTTTACACATACCCTATGATGATTTATATTGCTATTTGGAAATGGATTTCAATCACAATGCAAATCAAGGATAAACATAAATGGATGTGTATAAGACTGACACTGTTGTAAAACGCATCAGGAGGTAGTGTACAGGAGACACATTTCCGAGAGATGTTTGAAAGTTTAAAGACAGATCACATCTACATATTTTAAGCGATTGCCAGTTTAGATGGTAATCTTTGAATATACTATTTTCACTAGTCAGCATCTCCTATGTTATGGGAAACAAATGAAAGAAAACAATGAACTCCTTGTTGATTGTCTGTATAGCACTACTAAAATATGCCTACCTTTTCGAATGATCAAATTAAACTTTTGTTTCAGGTCGTTAAACGGGCCTGGTATCTCCACCCTGCATCCGTAGATCCCAGAGTCATTCTCTGTTACGTTGATGATGGTCAGGGAGACATCTCCCTCCATTACTCCTCTCAGTAACTGGTATCTGTCCGATTCTCTGAAGGTCACTTTATCGCCATCAGTTGATATGATTGTGTTACTGCACTGAGAGAAAGGCAGTTCAGCTCTTCCCCAACACATTTGATTCTTTCCGTATTTGTTTTTATCATATTTACAGGGCAGAGTTACATTCTCTCCAACATCAGCAAAGTGGGAGCCTTCATTGACTGTGAACAGAGGGAGAAGAGATATTAACATCTGAAAGTTGTTTGCAACTGTTTCCAGTTTTTTTTACACCCTTTGTAAATCCCAATTTTGCTTTGTGAATCAGTTCCCAGTCAAGCATAAAGTACTGAAAAACGTAATCTGGAGAATGTATTATTACTAAGGACGCAATATAGTACAATGGTTAGGGAGCGTGGCTTGTAATGCAAAAGTTTTAGGTTCAATTCCCAGGTTGGGCACTGCTGTTGTGCCCTTGAGCAAGATACTTAACTTGAATTGTGTCCGTAAATATCCAGCTGTATATATGGATTGTATGTGAACTGTTTGAGCTGCTCTGGATAAGAGCGTCTGCTGAATGCTTGTAATGTACTAGCTATTCATCTGTATTAGTCAGAGCAGGATTTTGGATGGACTCACTTTATTTTTTTGTTTCAGTACTTAGTAGATACACAATCTAGATCATTTACACCTTTCCACAATGGGCGCCTCAGAGGCCATTCAGAATGCATGTCTTTCTCCTTTAAAAATGCATGACATCTTTATCCCTATGTTTAACTAATTATTTAGGTTGTGCATTTGACAGAAATATATTAATATTTGAATGGCCTCGACGAAGAGCCGGTGCGAGTTCGTCGAGGAGCAGGAAAGGCGTCCATGGGCAGGTGACATCTCGGAGGAGGCGGATCTACCGGCCTGGAAAAATTGGCTCGTTACCCAGAGGACAGGTGGGGGAGGGTGAATTTAACCCTCTGAGGTCCGTGCTAAGCTTTTCGATGTTTTTTGATTTTGGCATGGTCTGATATTTATCTCAATTTCATCAATTTAACACACATTTACTCCAAAGTGTTTAATATTTTTATTTGAAGGACAATCACAGCTACATTTGTATGCCATCAATAGTTTGGTCAGTATCATATGCAGCTTGTAAATAGATCTACAAACACACAAGTTAAAAATAGTTAATTTTTCTGCTGTCACAAAAGTTGTGAAAGCACACACTAAACTATAGTGACGAATTGTTTTGCCAATGTGCGTTTGTTCATCAAGGTCTTGGTTATGTAAGGGTGTGAAAATGTTTTAGCACATATGAGATCTAAATAGCTAAAAACCTGTTTTTATCAGAACTGGTCACATTTATTTCAGGCTGTGGGAGGGCTATATGCTAATTTACTGAATATTCATGATCCACACCTGAAAGATCATGGTCAAAGGCCATCAGACAAAGACATCTTGCAGAGTAGCCTACACATTTCTTGCGACCAACAGAAGCCAGTTTGACAACATCCAAAGTCTGGCATTGGGCACAGGCACATGATCAAAAGTTTAAGATATTCATCTTTAAACGTCTGTAGGAAAACGAAAGCAAAATCCGTGTCTACGAAGACACGGAAAGACATAAACAAGACAAAACAAAATAACCAACGATCAGGAACAAACAAAACGTATCCAAAATCTCGGAATAAACTAAACGCTGGGAATCTAAACCACAATAAGCACACAAACAAGTTCTCGAGAGGCAAGAAACATTAATCACAATAGGTATTATCAAGCTAAGCTAGATAATGTCCAAGCGCCGAAACAGAATGCCAGCTGGTTAAATATCCTCCCGTTAATTATTCGCAGTCAGTCATATGATTCTGATTTTTTCGTTATTTTCACGAGTATTTGAAAATATAAATATCAGCATACACCGTCTGTTGCTGGCAGAAGGGTTACTTACTCTTCGTCAGTTATTGTCTTCGCTTTCCATCGATGCTCTCAAACACTGCAAAAAATCTTTCCATCTTGAATAAAATTGTAAAAAATCTTGCTTCAAATTGACAGTTTGTGTTGTTTAAAAACACCTCCCGAGGTTTACTTTTTTACTTTTGGTCTAATTAACCTAATTTAAAAAATCCCATTTGATTTGCCAGTGCTCAAATCGGAAAGTCGCGATTCTAAGGTTTCTGTCAATGTTTTTGTCGCGTGTGTATGATAAAATATCGTGAAATTAGAAATAGTAATATACTTTTATTGCTGCTGGGAGCGGCGCCGCTCCCGTCGACCTCAGGGGGTTAATAAATAGAGGGTATAAGTGGCAACCAAATTGGGTAAACTGCCGTGGGCAAATGTACCCTCCCTCAGGAGCCTGCCGACCGTCACTATGGGTCAAGCCAATACTCTGAGGCCGGCAATGATCCGTCTCTTCCGAGATGGAACTCGCCCACCTACTCTATAGGGACGCCCTTTGTGCTTCTCGGCAAGCTCATGCCGGCTCTCCCTCCCACCTCCCCCTGGTGCGGATAGCCAATCGCCGCCCTCCAACCGAGGCTCCCAGCCAGAGAGTGGGCAACTTGCATTCCAGGCGAATGCTTTGACCGTTATGCTACCCGAGGCCCCCTTGTCACACATTTTTAAAACAGGCATCACAATATAATAATGTAAGGAATAAACCATCACAAGCCGTGCGTTGTCAGCATATATACGCACGCCTGGGGTGTGAATGCGGCACGAGGCTGAAAGCCCCAGAAGTGCATATATATCCTGAGAACGCCCAGCTTGCAGTGGTTTATTCTGCTTATACCAGGGCTACTTGCCACATACAAATATTAAAATGCAAAAGTGTGAAAAATTCTAACCGTTATCAAGTAAAAATGATAATATGTTGGCATTTGTAAATCTGCCAACAAATATAGTTCTCATTTGCCAGCTTCAGGATGAGATGAAAATCTTCATTACTTGCACAGTAGATGGCAGCAATGGGCCAAAAAAAGACCAGCCAGAAATCAAAATAAAACATGACAGACATTTGTAAATATGTGTTGTAAATGGACATTTATTCCAGTCACATCCTTGTTCTGAAGAACACAGACAGAATTATAGCAAAAAAACTGTTAGCTTAAGTCAAGATTAGCTCAAAGGAGCAATGAGGGGGAAGATTTTAAAAAAAAAGTAGGTTAACACAATAACAGTGCTAACATCAGACTGCAGTCCGGCAAAAATATTATTTTAATGGAAGTAGACCAAGCAGACCTTGCTCTAAAATTGAAACGGTGTGAATCTCATGCATCAATAGATTTCATCCAGTCACCCCCTTTGTGTTTGACTCTGATTAAATTAATTCTACATTTAAATCATTTTATTAAGATTTGTATACATCTACCTGTAATTTTAACACAGAGATTTTTGGAAACCCTTGACTTGCCGAAATTGAGTAAAGCAGAACAAATTGACCTGGGCCGTCCCATTTCTTTGGAGGAATTGCAGTTAGCACTGGAAGGTACTATTAAAGGTAAAGTCCCAGGACCAGACGGTATACCCCCAGAATTACTATTGCACTTCTGGGATATTCTTGGCCCACTTTCGCTTGAAGCCATATAGTCTGCACTGCACGCTCATCCCTTTTCTGTTTTTTGCGGAATGCGTCAGCGTTCGCCTTTATCTCCAGCCCTGTTTATCCTCTCTCTTAAGTTGTTAGCTCAAAATCTTAGACAGCATCAAATTATATCCCCTATCAAAATTAAATCATACTCTCATGTTATATCATTGTACGTGGATTACATCATTCTGTATATGGCAGATATTGAGAAGTCAATATCAAATCTTTGATCAACCTTTGACGTATTTAACGCTTTATCTGGTTACAAAATAAACTGGATGAAATCTGCATTGATGCTACTCAGTGATAGCGCAAAAAATGCCTCTATTCCTTCAACAATTCCTGTCAGAACACAGCTGAATTACTTGGAATTAATTAATTTGAATTACAATCTTTCCAGTTGTGCCCATTAATAACATGGATGAACCCATCATCTCTCTCCTGGAAGACAATTGAGGAAGTGCTGATATTCCCAGTCAGACTTCAAGATATCTTGTTTTCTAATATATCCAACCAAAAATGTATGCTTAATTTTGGACCTATTATATTCAATACAATAGCCAAATTGGCATTTTCACACACAGTTGTGGCACAACAAAGCCATTAATGAGGGCAACAGACCATTTGAATCCAAATCCTGGTCCGCAAAAGGTAATAATGCATTTGGTGACATATATAATTCAAAAGGGCTCCTCAGTTTTCAGGAACTTTGTCTTTTATTTGACATAACGGGATCATTATTTTTTCTTTATTTGAAACTACGCTCTGCCTATGGAGTTCCATAGGGATCTGGATTAAAAATGCATCCAGTCATAGAGTGGATTTTGATAGCTGTTTTTGGAGGATTTGTGTCAATTATATATTCGCGGCTCCAAGTAACAGCTTATACAGATCTCAGCATAATGAAACAATGGGAAAAAGACTTGGTTGGTAAGGAGCCAATCGATTTGAAGGCGGTTTGGGAAAACATTTTCAATTCATCAAAAAATCTGAATCACCAAATGATTCATTTCAAACTTTGTCATAGGACATATTTGACACCACTTTTTAAAATAATTAATTTTTTCCGATTTTACCCCTTTTTTTCCTAGTTTGGTAGCCAATTACCCGTGTGCTTAGTTCAAACCCCCTTCCCTCATTGATCGCTGCCGTAGTCCTGTGACCGGCAGTGACAAGGGCGAAGTGCTGCCTCCTCCGAGACTGCAAGGCCATCGACTGTAATTCCGGTGACCACTCCTTTGCGCAGCGAACTGTGTGTGTCGGCTTCCCTTCCCCCTCCAGGTGCATAAAATCGATCACATAGCCATGCAATCTCCACAGACAAACATTTAGAATTCAGAATGGATCATAAAGAGCTCAGTGACTTTGAATGCGGCACTGTCATAGGATGCCACCTTTGCCACAAGTCAGTTCGTGAAATTACTGCCCTACTAGATGTGCCCCGGTCAACTGTAAGTGCTATTATTGTGAAGTGGAAGCGCCTAGGAGCAACAATAGCTCGGCCACATCACCATGCGCAATACCAATCGTCGGCTGGAGTGGTGTAAAGCACGCCGCAACTGGACTCTGGAGCAGTGGAAACGTGTTCTTTGGACTGATCTATGTAGATCACTCTTCAGTATCTGGCAGTCTGATGGACGAATCTGGGTTTGGCGGATGCCAGGAGAACGCTACCTTCCAGAATGCATAGTGCCTACTGTAAAGTTTGGTGGAGGAGGGATAATGGTCTGGGGCTGTTCCTCAGGGTTTGGAATAGGCCCCTTAGTTCCAGTGAAGGGTATTCTTAATGCTACAGGATACGAAGACATTTTAGCCAATTGGCCGCTTCCAACTTTGTGGAAACAGTTTGGGGAAGGCCCTTTGCTGTTCCAGCATGACTGTGCCCCTGTGCACAAAGCGAGGTCCATAAAGACATGGTTAGACAAGTTTGGTGTGGAGGAACTCGATTGGCCTGCACAGAGCCCTGACCTCAACCCTACTGAACACCTTTGGGAGGAATTAGAACGTCGATTGCGAGCCAGGCCTTCTCGTCCAACATCAGTGCCTGACCTCACAGATGCTCTTTTGGCTGAATGGGCACAAAGTCCCACAGACACACTCCAAAATCTTGTGGAAAGCCTTCCCAGAAGAGTGGCAGCTCCAACTCCATATTAATGCCCATGGTTTTAGAATGGGATGTCCAACAGGCTCATATAGGTGTGATGGTCAGGTGTCCACTGACTTTTGGCCATATAGTGTATCACACTAAGCAAACATCAAGTCTGAATTGTGATCTGTGTCCACCTGGGACCCCTGGCACATTGAAACATATGGGTTGGGACTGTCCAGGGGTTTATACATTTTGGAAGGAGGTGACATCTGTATCCTCAGATTTAATAGAGACTGATGTCCCCTTAGAACCAATTCCTCTTTTGCTTAATGATAATTCAAAAATGCAGCTAAATGAGAAACAACGTACAGTATGGCTTGCTAGTTTAACGGCAGCAAAAAAGAGGAATTGTACAGCGATGGTTACCTCCATCTTTACATTAAGCTTTACATTAGAAAGTGGTTTCAATATTTTCAGGATGTTGTTATGATGGAACTCTCCACTGCTAGAATTCATAAAGCTAAAGCTGCTACACTGGAAATGTGGAAATGAGTCGCTTATGAAATCATAGAATTAAAACGCAAGTAGAATAACTGTTTTTGAAATGAAAGGTGAAATGACATTTGACCTTTGACCTCAAAGATTGAGATGACATGATATGTTGCCTTATGTTAGGCAGGCCCCCTGAACAAAACAACTAAACTAACAATTTGTTTAAAATATAAATTTTTTTCCATAAATGCGATCATTCATGAGCTTGTATTTGTTTAGAAGAAAAAAATTTCAAAGAGCGGCATCACCTGGCCAAAATGGGTATGGTTGATGATAACAGAGATGTTTTCCTAAAGCCAAAAAAACTGCTTGCAGTGATGTTTCTTGCAGTGGTGGAAAGAAACAAAGCAGAAATACTTTATTACTGTAATTAAGTATGTTTAATTTGCATCTACTTTTACTCTTACTCAGCAACATTTGAAAGAAAATATTGACTTTTTACTGAGCTATATTTTCTGTGTGATCCCCCAGTACTTATACATTATACATTTTGGCATGTCTTGTACGATAGCAAGATCGTAGGTCCCATAAAACATCACAACATCCAACTTAGCTAATTAGCTAATAACACACAATCGGAATCAACCCCAAATCAGCCCCTTACACACAGCATTCCAAAGACATGCATCTCTGTGGCTCAGTTGGTAGAGCACAGCGTCGGCAACGCTTAGGTTGTGGGTTCAATCCCCACTGGGGCCACATATACTAAAAATGTATGCATTCACTACTGTAAGTCGCTTTGGATAAAAGCATCTGCTAAATGGCGTATATTATTATTATTAAGACGGCAACAGTGGCTTGTTCTGACACGACGACAGTTCAGCTGCTCCATCAGCGGCCGACCATCCATGGCTAAATGTTCAAGTCTATATAGTACTCTAGAGTAAACCGTCAACACGCTGCCCTTCCTCATAACAGCTGTCACAGACAGCCTCAGAAACATGATGCTGCTGCGCAGACATTAGTGTGTCTCTGCATTCCCCAGGGGTTTAGTGAGAACTTACCTGGGAGCAGGTAGAAGAGCAGCCAGCTCAAGATGTAGGTGCAGAGAATGTTCATTGTGAAGTGATCACAGAGACACTAATGCACACCACATATACATACACACGTGCACACACACACAAAAATAGCTCCGCGTACTTGTTCTGTGGTCAGCTGTAGACCCTCTGGTAGTCACATGACTTCCTTTTTGTGATCTGCTCTAAGGTTCTCAGAAAAGAGGTATCTATTGCTTTTCTTCAATTTACTCGTTTTCACTGTGTCAGGGAACAGAGAGCAACAGATTTCTAGAAACAAAACTCTAGAAATGTGTAGAGTAAACACACTCTTCTGCATGGAGCAGTTATCTGGCAACTGTAGGCAACAGGCTGAAGGCCTTATTCAGAGTAAAAAGGCAGTTTACCAGAATAGGACACATACTTGTCCAGACTTCAATGGGAAACAAACGGGTCCAGTTCTTGGATAGTCAGAACTAATGTATCTGACAAAGAAGGCATAACCACTATGTTATTTGACAAAAAATAAAAGGGGCCTTAACAATGCTTATTAAAACTGGCTTCTTACAATAAAGCAGTCCTTAAGTTAACACATTACATTACATTACAACACAAGTATGAATATTTATGCTCACGAATTAGGAAATCTTACCCTTGAAACTCAAAATAGCTCCATGCTTTTGAATCAAAAGAAAATAATCTCATTGGTGAATGTAAAATCAGTGACAATTAATCCAATTTACCTGAAAAACCATGAGCTGGTAACCTAACTCAGAACAGATTGGGCCTGACATGTGAAAAAAACACTACCTAACACTTTCCTAACACTACCACAATGACAAGTACTGTGTCAGACTGGACTGTTGGATCTCCTTTTGAGGTGTAGAAAATGGGCATAAATGCAGATGTGTGCTTTTTCCAAGTGCTTTTGATGAATGCTTTTTTTGCTCCAACATATGCTATGGCTCTTTTGGGTGGTGCAATTACATTCAAGCAAAACAAGTATGGACTGGAATCCAGAGAGATTTACTGCTAAAATATGTACATCTATATGTATCAAATTGTGAAAAGTGAATCATGTTCTGTAAGGTCTCTCTTTCTCAGAAAGGGTTCTGACAAGAAGTTATATCTCACTGTGGTCTGCTGGTTGCTTTGTGTCCATGACATCAACACAACACTCACATGGGTGGAATTTACACCTTTGTAGATCTGAGTCATTGTGTGATGCAGGTTTCCTGTTAGAAATTGATTAAGATGAAACAAAAGTTAGGGGGCAGCTCAATGTACAATATTGATTTCAATGTGACAAAACAGTTGACAGTGTGGATCAGTAGAGGTCTGATTCTATTTTGTTCTTAATCAGTTTAATAAAACACAAGAGCCCGTGTAGATTGTTACTGAGTTACTGTTTATTGGTGAATACTAATTTTAGTTTCACATCATAAAAATGTTATAGGTTTTCATGATGATGCTGTTCTGAATCTGTGAACATCTGGATGTAGGCTATGTAAGAAAGTACGTTTGTAAGTAGTCATTTGTTATTTCCAGGTTTATCATTCAACGGATACCTATTCTGTTTTATTTCTAATAAAATCTAGATAACTAAAATAATTTAAAGAGTACAGTCTATCTGTGTGAAGCATGACTTTTGAATAGAGGTCAAGTATGTTTTCACAAGAAAAATCTAGAGCAGGTGACCACTGGGCTGTCATTCTGAATTTCAGCAGTTATACTCCAGGGGCCCTATTTTTGTGCTGACGGTAAGCAGCGTTATGACCTAGTGCTGGCGAATTGCCAGTTTTGTCTGTCGCAAACAGAATATTTCCCGCCTCCGCCGAGTTTGGCAATTTCGTGGTGCGCAATGAAGGCGTTTGCATGGCTATGGGTTGGGCAGCGCAATAGGGGTGTGACAATGAAAACAGTCGGCGCTATGCAAGTTTGGTATCAAATAATGAGTTTGCGTCAACGTCCAACTAGACCACCTCTTAACGCAAACGCTCTGTGCAATTTGGTGACTATTGATTCGCACATATGAACATAGGGTTATCTGAAATCACATGAGAATGTTTTGTGAATATTGTACATTTCCCCCCATGTTGAGGCAAATTGTCCAATCCATGGGTAACTTGCAAGCTGTAATCAATTAAGCTAAACATTATTTAACCACAGCTTGTGGTTATTCAATGCACGGACATGAAAGACTGAAGCCAGCAGGCCATCTATCGCTACCGTTCAGTAAGATACACGTGTTAAATAAATATGTGTTTGTATGCACATTGTTTTTCTTATGTGAAAGGGTTTTATTCTTTCCATTTGCACTACAGAAAATGGAGTACATAATTGGACGCCGAAGGCGATACCGTGAGTGCATATACCGCCAACAGGTATCATTTATCAACCTGTCTGAGGAGGAGTTGCTGCACCTCTCCTGACAGGTTGTTGCTCGGATCTGCTGGATCGTGGCTCCAGACATCAAGGGAAACCCACCTGGTCCCTGTGCGCTCCTTGTCGCTGTTAAAGTGACAGCAGCCCTCTCCTTCTTCACCATCGGCTCCTTCCAACACACCCTGGGTAGCCGGTGTTGGCCAGACGGCTATCAGTTCGGCTGTACATGCAGTTTCTTCCAGTCTTGTCCAACATGCAAATTAGTTTATTACTTTTCCTACAGCCAGCAGAGAACTAAACAGGATTTTTATACGCAATGTGGATTCCCTGGGGTCTTGGGTGCCATTGACTGCACACATGTGCAGTTGCATGCACCATCTGATCACGGTATCATTTATGTGAATCAGAAGGGGGTCCACTCCATTAATATCCAGGTGGTTTGTGATGCACACTCCAGGGTGACGCATGTGTTTGCCAATTATCCTGGGTCTACTCATGACTCTTTTATCTTGGCCAACTCCGTCATTCCTACAGCCTTTCAGGGGGATGCCCCCCTGGATGGGTGGCCACTAGGTATTTAAAGGGATAGAAAATAGATGTTCTGATTGGCCATTATGAAACCAAACCCCCACCACACCCACGTGTATTTTTTAAAAGTTAATCCAACCTCTTTTACAACTGCGGCGGAGGTGCGCTATCGTCCTAAATCATGAAATTACCGAAATTGCATTAGACACGCCCTAAAGCGCCACCGTCCTCACTTTGGGTCGTGGTTACCGACACCGTCGGTACCAAATTACCAATTACCAATTACACCAAATTAGGGCCCCAGGTGTCCTTGTAGGCACATCGACTTCAGCAATAATTTGGCAATCAGCACAGACATGTGACTAATCATACAATTAGGGACTAAAATGAAATAAACAGTGATGAAAGAGTTCCGCGGATACAGGGATTTCTGCTTTTCCCGGATCGGAAAGCATCAACCACGAGATTCATGTAGATCTGATGTTTGTTTTAGTTTTTTTGGGGGGGGTCTTAATAACCCTCTTTTTGGTTTTCATCTGTTGTCAATCATCACTTAATGACACACCAATCAGGTTGACAGCAGTACAAGTGTAGTCACTGTCACTGTAAGTCATGGGCATGCTAGCTAGCTAAAGCCTCTAGAAACGAGAAAGGGTGAAATGACTGCAAAAAATGGCAAAAGTGATTGAGAAAAATGATAGTTCGAGGTTCAATGAAATTGAAAGTAAAAACTGATTCCGTGGGACTGGCTGGACAAAAAAAACTCTGTTTCAGTTAATGGGAACACTACCGAAGTGACAGTGAGTGAATGTTCTAAAAAAGTTGATATTCCTGGCAAAACACTTTTGTTTGTATTGTTTGGATATTGTCAGTTATGGCTCCAGAGGATTTAAGGCTTTTTAAGATTACATCCATAGCAAAAACACAACAAAATTAACCGGTAACTGATGCTAATGTTACACTATCTAACATTAGTTCAACAAGCAGGGACTCAGCCCGACCAGCGATTGCAGTGGGCGACCGTGTGAAAAACCAAGAGGTAGGATAACAATGGAATAAAGAATTTAAGGCTTTTGGTTACCTAGAGAATTGAAGAGCTAGAGCCACGATTAATATTTAGCCTTTGTCTAACTCACTGAAACGATACAAGATTCAATTTTGTTGATAAAATTTTAGCTGGTTAGCACTAGCATGGTTTACTAGCAGTCAGTCATCATGAAACATTATGCCTTGGATCCGTTCCAAAACCCGCCAGGCACAATGCCGGTTTGTGCTGTTCGGACGTGGTGTCCACTCCATTTAAATCCGGCACACAAAACAACCACGTGTAGCCTACCAACAGAATGGTAAACAATAGAGACTGTTAAACACATATTTCACATGGCTTGGCATGGCTAAATCCAAATAGAAAAGTTATTGTGTTGTCTTTTCCAACACTTGCAAGTTGCCCAAAGATTAATTTAAAGTTTGGCTTGAATTATGGTTGCATAGAGACAAACACAGTGATTTAACATGTTTATTATGTTTTCCTACCTTATTTACATTTTTCTAATGCACCTTAGTACAACTTATCCTTACCAAGGATAAGTTGAGGGGAATTTATAGAACTAACGTCTTCCCCAGCAGCACTGAGACAATGAGTCACCCCAGATGTTCAGTTCTGTGTTTTTAAAATGCACTCATCAGTGTATATTTGGTGTATTTGCTCAAGAATTACTGAGAATTAGGCCTGGAATGAAAATCACTGCCCCCATCTGTGTTTTGGTTAGAAATTTTTCCTGAAATCTGCAAGGAATCCTAGGGATTCAAAATTGATACAAAATGTAATGAGTGTTCAGTGCGATTAAACGGTAATGGAGAAATCTGGAATAAATGTAGAGGGTAACTGAATTTACCATGTTTTCAGCTATAGCAATACGAAAACAGACACTTTCACTGAATCAGATTCATATTTTTTTGCCGTTTAAATGAAACATGAGAGCATGATTGAATAGACATGCTTATTGTAAATAAACATGTAGGCTACTCACCAATGGAGACGGGTATGTTGCTTAGGATTTTTGCCAATATAAAAATATTGCCATATTTATTGGTCTGCATTTGGTTATGTTACGTTTTGCTTTGGTGTTCCTTAAAGTAAAGCTATAACTGTTGTTTAATTGTATAGTTAATATTAGTTATGTTGTTTAATCAGTTCTTTAAAGTCACATTTGATTACACCTTTCACAGTTTAATTTCCTCATCACTTTTCCTGGCAGGGAAGCCCCCTCTCCTTAAAGAGGCCTGAAACACAGAAATTGAGCATTCACTACTAACTCCTCAGGATGAATAGGGTAGGTAGGTATGCGTGTAAACAGTGCTTTTTATCAGGTCACACACCAGAGACTCATGCAGTTGTCATACTCTGTGGGCCCTCTGCTGGTCATGAGACTTCTTTCCTTTCGCCCCATACTTTTACTGGCTTAGTTATTGTCTGATTACTCATTTTGTGCCATTTATGCCTACATCTTGTATAGTTGGTGTATTTTATTTTACATTGCATGTACTCATATGCTACACTGCTAATTGTTAAGCATGTATGATTTTGACATTTTGCTAAATTTTATGTATGTGGCAAATTACATAGGCAACAGGACGGCTATCTAAATTTCCTATTGTTCAATACTGATACCATTTTTCACACGAAGGTACACCCAATATTTTTCAGAAGTTATCTATTTTTTCAGTGAACAAATGTACAGCTTCAAAGTATGTCATACGCATTACAGTATTTACATTATATGCAATTTGCTGTCTCCATGAGGATCAGTGAAACAGGACTACAGTGCTCTGTCGCATACTGTAGGTGCCCTGTTCCTGGAGTCAGTGTTTTTGTCTACTGTGACAGACCCCTGTGACGGGACGTACCACATAGTAGTGAATGGCACACTGTTGGAATCCTGTTTGACATCAGGACACACCGACTTCACGTAGCTCCTCTTCATGTTGATTTGTGCCAATCAGCTACACCAAACAGAATAATTGTTTTGTGAAGTGGCACAGTGTTGTCATGTTATGGGTGGTTCACAGTCTGGTTCATTCTCCATACAGATGCAGTGATATGTATTCACGTGATGCAAGAGCCTCTGGGTTGACTTATTTTAATTCTACATTAGTAAACTGGCAACAGAATTATGTGGAGAGAAAGTAAACTACCAGGATGATCCAGGTGTATATCAGCTGCTAATTGAAACATAACTTTAAGGAAAACCACCAGGACTCTGGCCTTGAATGGCTAGAGCCAATAATCTACAGGGGGTAGACAAAACAATGAAAACACCAAATGAAAAAGGACTTGAATTTGGAGTACCTAAATCACAATGAAAAAGGAGTTTACACATGTTTAATATTAATGGAGAGATTCATGTTAGATTTCCACTGCCTTCATCTCTCAAAGAACTGGACACTTTCCTTCTGGAAGAATGGTCCAATATCCCACTAGAAACCATTCAAAACTTGTTGCGATGAGTGTTTCCATTACATTGCCTACCCACATTTTACATTACATTCACATTTTAAGCATTTATCAGATGCTCTTATCCAGAGCAACTTATAAGATGTGCATCAATACATGGTAAGAACAATCATAGTTTGCGCAAGAGATCAGTGGAGTAATATCGTGATAGACATTGTTGTAGGCAGCTGCATACCATACCCGTAACACTGGGAAAGAAAAGGTTAGTACTTATTTTAGTAATTTTTTTTATTAATGAGTAAGCAGGGATACATATACAAGAAGTATTGAGCAAGTAGGCAGTGGTGATGACAATTGGGTAGATGTACAGAATTCAGTGGTAGTGGAGTCTGAATAGGTGGGTTTTGAGTCTTTTGCGGAAGATCGCAAGTGATTACGTGGTCCTGACCGATTGCGGAAGGTCATTCCATCACCGAGGGGTCAGGACAGAGAAGAGGCGAGACCGTGAGGAGCAGCTGCCTGGCGGGACAGTCCGTCATATACGCCCTGTATATGATAGCAGAGGCTATTTCTTCTATTATCAGGGAGTGAGTGTAAGCGACAAAACTGTGTTGGTATGAGCAATATAATGTATGCATAATGTGTAGCTGATTACTATCTCTTCCACTGTATTACCCTGCAATAGATCGCATAGAGCAGACGGCAGCAGAAATTGACTTCACAGAAGAATCTATGTGAATCCACTGCCATTCTAATCTGAAAGAGAAGTGTAGGCTCTGCAGCAGCACAGAGATCCAGGGTTTGGAGAAAGTTCCCAGCTCTCCAATTTTTTGTGCCATTGTTTCCATTCATACCTTCCAGTGAAGCTGCAATGGGTATTTCCACGCCCATGGTGGGTCAGTTTGTGACTTGAACATCAAGGGCGCTGTGATCCAAGTGAGCACTTCTGCATTTGTTCTTCTGGGACCGCCTCAGTCCTGGGTGCACAAAGGAGAGGGGAATTTATAGAACTTACTTCTGCTCCAGCAGCACTGAGACAATGAGTCACGCTCAGTTCCGTGTTTTTAAAATACACTGAAAAATGTTGCATGCGTGTCAGAATCAAGAATGAATTCTATTGCAATCAGGAGGGAAAAAATGATAGAATTGAATTGTAAAACTGATAAAGGGTTGCATACTCACGCATCATGAATATAAGCAATGCCACCAAAATGAGCCCAGTCCCAGGAATGATAGCACAGAGTGGATGACCACTGTCTTCCTGTGCATTGGCATGAGACAGTAAGTACAGTACTGTTTACAGGTGAGGTGCCCTATATTTGAACTTATGCAGGTACGAATGTCAGATGTAAATCCTCTGTACTTACTTCTTTTCTGCTTTGCACCCTTGTCTGTGTTGAATATCCAGTGGAACCAATTAGTCCTTCTCTGTGTCGAGCTGTGGTCTGTAGCGAAGATGCAGTGGACCTAGCTGAAGTTGTACTGCCTATACAACAAAATATGTAGCAAAAAAACAAATTGACTGCTTACAGAGATCAAGTATAATGCATGTTCAAGATTCCTTCAAACTAATAATTAATAACTAATTTAATTAATTTGATTGTTTAATTGATCCCCATTAGAAGTCCCTGTATGGTATTATTTATTATTCTACAATACTGCAGATTGAACTACAACAAAACTATGGTCTTCAGCACTGAGATCATGAGATAAAGGCATAAAATATAAATATGAACCTTATAAATAAGACAACCAAATCAATCCAAGACCATTGCGGATGAGTGGCTATTTGGAAATGACCTTGGTAGGCTTGCAATGTAAGTCCACTGGAAATTGCAAGAAAACAGGATCTTGATTAAAAAAACGTGTTAGAAATTAACCGCTCAAAAACCAATGTGACGTCACCCATTTGCTTTTATTTTGACCTCTCCTCCTCTTATGTTACTCACAGCAAGTACTAAAAATTGGTTAATTAATACTTCATACCATTAAGTCATGTTTGACATGACTCTGATACGTGAGGGTTTACCTTTGTGCAATTTGGTGCATACTTGCACATTTGATTTGTGATCATCCTTGTGTGTTTCATCCTTATAACCACTTATTGTTTCAAGACATTTTAAGGAGTTTCAGCTTTTGAAAATAGAAGTAAAATTTTGTACTTTGTACGTATAATTTACTTCTTAATCTTTTCAAAGTTAAAAATGCATTCATTTATCCTACCTTATATAATTAGCATAACAAATGAACACAGAAATGTACCACAGAGCCAATTTGTACTCATATGGTAAAAGGGGGACAAACAGACACATATAGCACTGAAATGGTAGTACCTGCTGTTGGATTGTCAGTAGCAGTCTCTTGTGCAGATTTCCACAAATAAAGTATAAGATAAATGCTGGGTGGTCATTTTAATACATCATTTACTCATTAACTTCAGTTATAACTTTTATTGTTGTCTTTACACATACCCTATGATGATTTATATTGCTATTTGGAAATAGATTACAATCACAATGCAAATCAAGGATAAACATAAATGGATGTGTATAAGACTGACACTGTTGTAAAACACATCAGCAGGTAGTGTACAGGAGACTCAAGCCACATTTCCGAGAGATGTTTGAAAGTTTAAAGACAGATCACATCTACATATCTTAAGCGATTGCCAGTTTAGATGGTAATCTTTGAATATACTATTTTCACTAGTCAGCATTAACTGGCAGATAGCTTGCTGACTGCTAGCTAGTCATTTCATCTCCTATGTTATGGGAAACAAATGAAAGAAAACAATGAACTCCTTGTTGATTGTTTGTATAGCACTACTAAAATATGCCTACCTTTTCGAATGATCAAATTAAAGATTTGTTTCAGGTCGTTAAACAGGCCTGGTATCTCCACCCTGCATCCGTAGATCCCAGAGTCATTCTCTGTTACGTTGATGATGGTCAGGGAGACATCTCCCTCCATCACTCCTCTCAGTAACTGGTATCTGTCCGATTTTTTGAAGGTCACTTTATCGCCATCAGTTGATATGATTGTGTTACTGCACTTAGAGGCAGGCACTTCAGCTCTTCCCCAACACATTTCACTATTTCCGTATTTGTTTGTATCATATTTACAGGGCAGAGTTACATTCTCTCCAACATCAGCAGAGTGGGAGCCTCCATTGACTGTGAACAGAGGGAGAAGAGATATTAACATTTGAAAGTTTTTTAAATATTTCCAGTTTTTTTACACCCTTTGTAAATCCCAATTTTGCTTTGTGAATCAGTTCCCAGTCAAGCATAAAGTACTGAAAAACTTAATCTGGAGAATGTATTATTACTAAGGACGCAATATAGTACAATGGTTAGGGAGCGTGGCTTGTAATGCAAAAGTTTTAGGTTTGATTCCCAGGTTGGGCACTGCTGTTGAACCCTTGAGCAAGATACTTAACTTGAATTGTGTCCGTAAATATCCAGCTGTATAAATGGATTGTATGTGAACTGTTTGAGCTGCTCTGGATAAGAGCGTCTGCTGAATGCTTGTAATGTACTAGCTATTCATCTGCGTTAGTCAGAGCAGGAGTTTAGATGGACTCACTTTATTTTTTTGTGTCAGTACTTAGTAGATACACAATCTAGATCATTTACACCTTTCCACAATGGGCGCCTCAGAGGCCATTCAGAATGCATTTCTTTCTCGTTTAAAAATGCATGACATGTTTATCCCAATGTTTAACTAATTATTTAGGTTGTGCATTTGACAGAAATATATTAATATTTGAATGGCCTCGACGAAGAGCCGGTGCGAGTTCATCGAGGAGCAGGAAAGGCGTCCATGGTCAGTTGACATCTCGGAGGAGGCGGATCTACCGGCCTGGAAAAATTGGCTCGTTACCCAAAGGACAGGTGGCTGGGGGGTGGGGGAGGGTGAATGAAATAAATAGAGGGTATAAGTGGCAACCAAAATGGGTAAACTGCCGTGGGCAAATGTACCCTTTATTTTTTTTCGATTAACTTCCCTCAGGAGCCTGCCGCCCGTCACTATGGGTCAAGCCAATACTCCGAGGCCGGCAATGAACCGTCTCTTCTGAGATGGAACTCGCCCACCTACTCTATTGGGACGCCCTTTGCGCTTCTCGGCGAGCTCATGCTGGCTCTCCCTCCCACCTCCCCCTGGGGCGGATAGCCAATCGAGGCTCTCAGCCAGAGAGTGGGCAACTTGCATTCCAGGCGAATGCTTTGACCGTTATGCTACCTGAGGCCCCTTGTCACACATTTTTAAAACAGGCATCACAATATAATAATGTAAGGAATAAACCATCACAAGCCGTATGTTGTCAGCATATATACGCACGCCTGGGGTGTGGATGCGGCACGAGGCTGAAAGCCCCAGAAGTGCATATATATCCTGAGAACGCACAGCTTGCAGTGGTTTATTCTGCTTATACCAGGGCTACTTGCCACATACAAATATTAAAATGCAAAAGTGTGAAAAATTCTAACCGTTATCAAGTAAAAATGATAATATGTTGGCATTTGTAAATCTGTCAACAAATATAGTTCTCATTTGCCCAGCTTCAGGATGAGATGAAAGTCTTCATTACTTGCACAGTAGATGGCAGCAATGGGCTAAAAAAAGACCAGCCAGAAATAAAAATAAAACATGACAGATATTTTTAAATATGTGTTGTAAATGGACATTTATTCCAGTCACATCCTTGTTCTGAAGAACACAGACAGAATTATAGCAAAAAAACTGTTAGCTTAAGTCAAGATTAGCTCAAAGGAGCAATGAGGGGGAAGATTTAAAAAAAGAAGTAGGTTAACACAATAACAGTGCTAACATCAGACTTCAGTCCGGCAAAAATATTATTTTAATGGAAGTAGACCAAGCAGACCTTGCTCTAAAATTGAAACGGTGCATCAATAGATCTCATCCAGTCGCCCCCTTTGTGTTTGACTCTGATTAAATTAATTCTACATTTCAATCATTTTATTAAGATTTGTATACATCTACCAGTAATTTTAACACAGAGATTTTTGGAAATGACTTGCCGAAATTGAGTAAAGCAGAATCAATTGACCTGGGCCGTCCCATTTCTTTGGAGGAATTGCAGTTAGCACTGGAAGGTACTACTAAAGGTAAAGTCCCAGGACCAGATTTGTATACCCCCAGAATTGCTATTGCACTTCTGGGATATTCTTGGCCCACTTTCGCTTGAAGCCATACAGTCTGCACTGCACTCTCATCCCTTTTCTGTTTTTTGCAGAATGCGTCAGCGTTCGCCTTTATCTCCAGCCCTGTTTATCCTCTCTCTTAAGCCGTTAGCTCAAAATCTTAGACAGCATCAAATTATATCCTCTATCAAAATTAAATCATACTCTCATTTTATATCGTTGTATGTGGATTACGTCATCCTGTATATGACAGATATTGAGAAGTCAATATAAAATCTTTTATCAACCTTTGACGTAGTAAACGCTTTATCTGGTTACAAAATGAACTGGACGAAATCTGCATTGATGCTACTCAGTGATAACGCAAAAAATGCCTCTATTCCTTCAACAATTCCTGTCAGAACACAGTTGAATTACTTGGGTATAAATATCCAAACCTCTCTTCATGGTATAGTCAAGTATAACTATGAGAAAATATATACAGATGTTGAGCAAAATTTGGCCAAATGGACTAACATGCCAGCTTCCTTACAGACCAGAATTGCATCAATAAAAATGAACGTTTTGCCTCGCATTAACTCTCTTAGCATGATGATTCCGCTGCCTCCACCAGTTGATTATTGGAAAAATAGCTCCGCGTGGCTTGGGAAAATAAATTATAAGTATCCAATTGAAGTGTATTTTATTTGTAGTTCTAAATTTCCTCGCGCACGAAAATCCGACGGGCACAAGTATTTTTTCGCATTGCACCCCCCCACGCTACGCCACTGGCGGCTCCCAGTGTTTACTTTTCCGTGGAAACCGGGTCCAAATGGCTCTTTGAGCACTAAGCAAACGTCAAGTCCCAATTGTGATCTGTGTCCACCTGGGACTCTTGGCACATTGAAACATATGGTTTGGGACTGTTCAGAGGTTTATACATTTTGGAAGGAGGCGACATCTATACTCTCAGATTTAATAGAGAAAGATGTCCCCAACGAGAACCAATTCCTCTTTTGCTTAATGACGATTCAAAAATGCAGCTAAATGAGAAACAACGTATAGTGTGGCTTGCTAGTTTAACGGCAGCAAAAAAACTAATTGTACAGCGATGGCTACCTCCACATAAGCTTTACATTAGAAAGTGGTTTCAATATTTTCAGGATGTTGTTATGATGGAACTCTCCACTGCTAGAATTCATAAAGCTAAAGCTGCTACACTGGAAATGTGGGAAGGAGTTGCTTCTGAAATCATAGAATTACTTAAAACGCAAGTAGAATAACTGTATTTGAAATGAAGGGTGTAATGACATTTGACCTCAAAGTTTGAGATGATATGTTATGAAATGAAATAATGTATTCGGAATTCTGTCTTTATTCTTTGTATTGTCCCTTACAGCTCTTATTATTTTTGTATTTGTTTAGAATTTATAATGGAAGGGGTGAGGGTGGGGGGCTGCCAGAAGGGGGTCAGGGGAATATAATTGTCTTGTCCTGTACTGATTACTGAAAAAGAAAAAACAATTGCTCAAAAAAAAAAAAAAAAGAAATACTCATTTAAAGTGACCATAATAAGCATTATTTTAAATGCATTACATTACAGGCATTTAGCAGACGCTCTTATCCAGAGTGACTTACAGTTTTACATTTATTTACACACAATCCATTTATACAGCTGGATATTAACTGAAGCAATTCAGGTTAAGTACCTTGCTCAAGGGTATAACGGCAGTGTCCCACCTGGGGATTGAACCAGCAACCTCTGAGTTACAAGCCCAGTTCCCTAACCATTACGCTACACTGCCTGCAACAATGCTATTGTTGCCATTGCGTAATGATTGTTTTCAGGGATGTTTAAAAAGTTTAAAAGGCATGACATTCTCTGGTAAAACTGATTGTTATGTGAGAATACAATACATTTAGGGTTTCCCTCAGTACTTTATAGTCAAGGTGGGCCCCATGAACAAAACAACTAAACTAACAACTTGAGAGAAAAAAATGTAAAATAGCGGCATCTCCTGGCCAAAATAGGTATGGTTGATGATAACAGCTGTTTTCCTTAAGCCAAGAAAAACTGCTTGCAGTGATGTTTCTTGCAGTGGTGGAAAGTAGAAAAGCAGAAATACTTCATTACTGTAATTAAGAATGTTTTATTTGCATCTACTTTTACTCTTACTCAGCAACATTTTAAAGAAAATATTGACTTTTTACTGTTATATTTTCTGTGTGATCCCCCAGTACTTGTTCCATTATGCATTTTGGCATGTCTTGTACAATAACAAGATCGCAGGTCCCATAAAACATCACAACATCCAACTTAGCTAACACACAATTGGAATCAACCCCAAATCAGCCCCTTACACACAGCATGCCAAAGAAGACGGCAACAGTGGCTTGTTCTGACACGACGACAGTTCAGCTGCTCCATCAGCGGCCGACCAGCCATGGCTAAATGTTCAAGTCTATATAGTACTCTAGAGTAAACCGTCAGCACGCTGCCCTTCCTCATAACAGCTGTCACAGACGGCCTCAGAAACATGATGCTGCTGCGCAGACATTGGTGTGTCTCTGCATTCCCCAGGAGTTTAATTAGAACTTACCTGGGAGCAGGTAGAAGAGCAGCCAGCTCAAGATGTAGGTGCAGAGAATGTTCATTGTGAAGTGATCACAGAGACACTAATGCACACCACATATACATACACACGTGCACACACACACAAAAATAGCTCCGCGTACTTGTTCTGTGGTCAGCTGTGGACACTCTGGTAGTCACATGAAGGCCTTCAACAGTCAACAGGCTGAAGGCCTTATTCAGAGTAAAAAGGCAGTTTACCAGAATGGGACACATACTTGTCCAGACTTCAATGGGACACAGACGGGTCCAGTTCTTGGATAGTCAGAACTAATGTATCTGACAAAGAAGGCATAACCACTATGTTATATGGCAAAAATAAAAGTGGCCTTAACAATGCTTATTAAAACTGGCTTCTTACAATAAAGCAGTCCTTAAGTTAATACATTACATTACATTACAACACAAGTATGAATATTTATGCTCACGAATGAGGAAATCTTACCCTTGAAACTCAAAATAGCTCCATGCTTTTGAATCAAAAGAAAATAATCTCATTGGTGAATGTGAAATCAGTGACAATTAATCCAATTTGCCTGAAAAACCACGAGCTGGTAACCTAACTCAGACTGGGGCTGAAATGTGGAAAAAAACATTACCTAACACTTTCCTAACACTACTACAATGACAAGTACTGTGTCAGACTGGACTGTTGGATCTCCTTTTGAGGTGTAGAAAATGGGCATAAATGCAGATGTGTGCTTTTTCCAAGTGCTTTTGATGAACGCTTTTTTTGCTCCAACATATGCTATGGCTCTTTTGGGTGGTGCAATTACATTCAAGCAAAACAAGTATGGACTGGAATCCAGAGAGATTTACTGCTAAAATATGTACATCTATATATATCAAATTGTAAAAAGTGAATCATGTTCTGTAAGGTCTCTCTTTCTCAGAAAGGGTTCTGACAAGAAGTTATATCTCACTGTGGTCTGCTGGTTGCTTTGGGTGGAATTTACACCTTTGTAGATCTGAGTCATTGTGTGATGCAGGTTTCCTGTTAGAAATTAATTAAGATGAAACAAAAGTTAGGGGGCAGCTCAATGTACCATATTGATTTCAATGTGACAAAACAGTTGACAGTGTGGATCAGTAGAAGTCTGATTCTATTTTGTTCTTAATCAGTTTAATAAAACACAACAGCCCGTATGATGACAGTAGATTGTTACTGAGTCATGTTTATTGGTGAATACTAATTTTAGTTTCACATCATAAAAATGTTACAGGTTTTCATGATGATGCTGTTCTGAATCTGTGAACATCTGAATGTAGGCTATGTAAGAAAGTACGTTTGTAAGTAGTCATTTGTTATTTCTAGGTTTATTATTCAATGGATACCTCTTCTGTTGTTTTATTTCTAATAAAATCTAGATAACTAAAATAATTTAAAGAGTACAGTCTACCTGTGTGAAGCGTGACATTTGAATAGAGGTCAAATATGTTTTCACAAGAAAAATCTAGAGCAGGTGACCACTGGGCTGTCATTCTGAATTTCAGCAGTTATTCTCCAGGGGCTCTATTTTTGTGCCGGCGGTAAGCGGCGCTATGACCTAGTGCTGGCGAATTGCCAGTTTCGTCGCAAACAGAATATTTCCCGCCTCCGCCAAGTTTGGCAATTTCGTGGTGCGCAATGAAGGCGTTTGCGTGGCTATAGGTTGGGCAGCGCAATAGCGGTTACGACAATGAAAACAGTCGGCACTATGCAAGTTTGGTGTCAAATAATGAGTTTGTGTTCATGTCCAACTAGACCACCTCTTAACGCAAACGCTAGCACTCTGTGCAATTTGGTGACTTTATTGATGAGCACATATGAACATAGGGTTATCTGAAATCACATGAGAATGTTTTGTGAATATTGTACATTTCCCCCCACGTTGAGGCAAATCGTCCAATCCATGGGTAACTTGCAAGCTGTAATCAATTAAGCTCAAAATGATTTAACCACAGCCTGTGGTTATTCAATGCACGGACATGAAAGACTGAAGCCAGCAGGCCATCCATCGCTACCGTTCAGTAAGATACACGTGTTAAATAAATATATGTTTGTATGCACATTGTTTTTCTTATGTGAAAGGGTTTTATTCTTTCCATTTGCACTACAGAAAATGGAGTACATAAGTACAAAGGAGTACATCGCCGAAGGCGATACCGTGACTTCTACCTGAAAAATGAATGTAACGCGGTAGCGTCGTGTTGTCATTTACATCTTGTTTAATATCTTGCGTATTGCAGCTGCACTATGGATGTATAAACATGTTTATATTTTGCTGGTGCACTTCCTACCATGCTGTGCCTCAAACAGGTTATTTTTCCGGCCGAGTGATGATGTGACCTAATCAGCTGCAATGCAACAGCTAATGAATTTAACCAGCAAAAGTAAAGTTAGTGTCCTTTTAAAAAGAGTTTGCAGCTTGCCATGAGAGATCTGCTCCAGGACGAGTGAGTAGGGAGCTCTACTTCAATTCCGGGGCCCGGGGCTCTGATTCTGAGTAAGACATTTGCCGGGGAGCAAAATCTGATTCTTGGCACAAATTAAGCACTGGGTGTAACGTTATCCGGTTGCTATTTGCTGCAGTGAGTGCAGTCCGCCTATTGACCACTTTCCCGGACTCTGACCTTTCCCATGATTCATAGCGGCGTCATTGCGGACTGTGTTGAAAACAGCCTCCATTTAGTTACATTTTTCAAGCAAATTGCCTTTATGGCTAACGGAAGTTGGTAACCGTACTGGAAATGTGTCGAGTGTCATGGCGATGGTCATTCCTAGTCTCTCTCAGGAAAGTGATGGATAGCATTGACGGTGCTTCGCTGTCCTTGGGTATCGTGCTCCCGGCCCTGACCACTCTGTGACAGATTCACCTTTTACCTGCACGTAATCAATAGTTTTATTGGGATCCCTGTTTTAGATAACGGATCTTGAAATGTATTGACTAGCTTGATCTCGTGGAATATTGTATTGTCCGGGGTCATTTTAATCAAACATTTCAGGTCTCTTCCCTTATTGAGTGATGTAGTGATTCCATGAAAGTATATTTGTGTTACGTATTGGATACGCAGGTGAATACAGGTAGGACCCAAGCGCAGGACGATGACACAGGATGATATAGGTGAGGGTATTTATTAAATAAATACACACAAGGACTGGAACAGGGGAACAGAGGTAAGGGCAGGCAAGAAGGCAAGCTGGCGTAGGGAAGCTGGCTTGGAGGCAGGGCAGGGAGCTGGCTGGTCCGAGGGCACGCGGCAGGACAGGCAGGACAGGCAGGACAGGCAGGACGAAAAACTACTGGATACCAACGGGGAAGGAGCCAGGCAGGGAAAACACACACACAACGAACTGACACCGAATGAAGGGGAAACCGGGGTACATATACTCTGCAGGGCTGATGAACTTGATGGGAGGCTGGTGTGCCGGAATAGGCAACAGGTGAACATGATGAGTGGTAACGAGGGAATGATAACGGGATAATTGAAAATAATAAAACAATTAACACAACAATCACAAGGGAGAAAAGGAAAACCGAGACAGGAACAAGGGAAAAACTGTCAGGAAACACAAGGGAGGTGGACAGGACAGGACGGAGACGTAACAATTTGACCCAAGTTTCACATTTGTACCTTATCTAGTGCATTTATGGCTAATGTGAGCTTATTTATGAACAAGGAAAACCTGCAGGGATTCATTCATGTTTACACTCTCCAAGAGGTAGAACCTCTCTCCACCATTCTACATTAGTTTGAATTGAACTGGCAACATGATTATGTGGCTAGAAGGTTAATACGCTAACGATTTGAGCGTATGTGAAGTGCTAATTGAAATGTGACTAAAACCAGTATTGAATAGCTAGCCAACCATGTATATGATAGCAGGGACTTTCCTTCTATTGCAATCAATGTAATGTGTAGCTAATTACTGTAAAATCTCCTCGACCTTATTTCCCATCACTAGATTTTGCAGAGCAGACTGCAGCATACCAGTCTGTATAAATCCACTGCTATGTGTTGTGCAGCACAGAGACCAAGGGTTTGGGGAACGTTTCCACCTCTCAAAATCTTTTGGCGGGGGGGGCTGCGTCCATTCACACTTTCCTGTGAAGCTGCGATGGGTATTTCCACACTCACGGGCAGGTCAGTTCCTGACTTGGATAGTGAGGGCTGTGATCCATGTGAGCACTTCTGCATTTGTTGACCTGGGACCACCTTAGTCCTCTGTGCACAAAGGAGAGGGGAATTTATAGATCTAACGTCTTCTCCAGCAGCACTGAGACAATGAGTAACCACAGACGTTCAGTTCTGTGTTTTTAAAATGCACTCATCAGTGTATATTTGGTGTATTTGCTCAACACTTACCAAGAATTACTGAGAATTAGGCCTGGAATGAAAATCACTGCCCCCATCTGTGTTTTGGTTAGAAACTTTTCCTGAAATCTGCAAGGAATCCTAGGTATTCTAAATTGATACAAAATGTAATGAGTGTTCAGTGCGATTAAACGGTAATAAAGAAATCTGGAATAAATGTAGAGGGTAACTGAATTTATCATGTTTTCAGCTATAGCAATACGAAAACAGACACTTTCACTGAATCATATTCTTATTTTTTTGCCGTTTAAATGAAACATGAGAGCATGATTGAGTAGACATGCTTACTGTAAATAAACATGCAGGCTACTCACCAATGGAGATGGGTATGTTGCTTAGGATTCAAACCTGTAATTTTGTAAAAATGTTGCCATATTTATTGGTCTGCACTTGGTTATGTTAAGTTTTGCTTTGGTGTTCCTTAAAGTAAAGCTATCATTTTGTTGTTTAATTGTGTAGTTAATATTAGTTATGTTGTTTAATCAGTTCTTTAAAGTCACATTTGATTGCAGCTTTCACAGTGTAATTTCCTCATCACCTTTCCTGGCAGAGAAGCCCCCTCCCTTTAAATACAGGCCTGAAATACAGAAATTGAGCATTCACCACTAACTCCTCAGGATGAATAGGGTAGGTAGATATGCGTGTACACAGTGCTTTTTATCAGGTCACACACCAGAGACTCATGCAGTTGTCGTACTGTGTGGACCCTCTGCTGGTCATGAGACTTCTTTCCTTTCGCCCCATACTTTTACTGGCTTAGTTATTGTCTGATTACTTATTTTGTGCCATTTATGCCTACATCTTGTATAGTTGGTGTATTTTAATTTACATTGCATGTACTCATATGCTACACCGCTAATTGTTAAACACGTATGATTTTGACATTTTGCTAAATCGTATGTATGTGGCAAATTACATAGGCAACAGGACGGCTATCTAAATTTCCTATTGTTCAATACTGATACCATTTTTGACATGAAGGTACACCCAATATTTTTCAGAAGTTATCAATTTTTTCAGTGAACAAATGTACAGCTTCAAAGTATGTCATCGCATTACAGTATTTACATAATATGCAATTTGCTGTCTCCATGAGGATCAGTGAAACAGGACTACAGTGCTCTGTCGCATACTGTAGGTGCCCTGTTCCTGGAGTCAGTGTTTTTGTCTACTGTGACAGACCCCTGTGACAGGACGTACCACATGGTAGTGAATGGCACACTGTTGGAATCCTGTTTGACATCAGAACACATCGACTTCACGTAGCTCCTCTTCATGTTGATTTGTGCCAATCAGCTACACCAAACAGAATAATTGTTTTGTGAAGTGGCACAGTGTTGTCATGTTATGGGTGGTTCACAGTCTGGTTCATTCTCTGTACAGATGCAGTGATATGTATTCCCGTGATGCAAGAGCCTCTGGGTTGACTTATTTTAATTCTACATTAGTAAACTGGCAACAGAATTATGTGGAGAGAAAGTAAACTCCCAGGATGATCCAGGTGTATATCAGCTGCTAATTGAAACATAACTTTAAGGAAAACCACCAGGACTCTGGCCTTGAATGGCTAGACCCAATAATATACAGGGGGTAGGCAAAACAATGAAAACACCAAATGAAAAAGGACTTGAATTTGGAGTACCTAAATCACAATGAAAAAGGAGTTTACACATGTTTAATATTAATGGAGAGATTCATGTTAGATTTCCACTGCCTTCATCTCTCAAATAACTGGACACTTTCCTTCTTGAAGAATGGTCCAATATCCCACTAGAAACCATTCAAAACTTGTTACGATGAGTGTTTCCATTACTTTGCCTACCCACATTTTACATTACATTCACATTTTAAGCATTTATCAGATGCTCTTATCCAGAGTAACTTACAAGATGTGCATCAATACATGGTAAGAACAATCATAGTTTGCGCAAGAGATCATTGCAGTAATACCGTGATAGACATTGTTGTAGGCAGCTGCATACCATACCCGTAACACTGGGAAAGAAAAGGTTAGTACTTATTCTTTTTATTTTTTTTATAAATGAGTAAGCAGGGATACATATACAAGAAGTATTGAGCAAGTAGGCAGTGGTGATGACAATTGAGTAGATGTACAGAATTCAGTGGTAGTGGAGTCTGAATAGGTGGGTTTTGAGTCTCTTGCGGAAGATCGCAAGTGATTCCGTGGTCCTGACCGATTGCGGAAGGTGATTCCATCACCGAGGGGTCAGGACAGAGAAGAGGCGAGACCGCGAGGAGCGGCTGCCTGGTGGGACAGTCCGTCATATATGCCCTGTATATGATAGCAGAGGCTATTTCTTCTATTATCAGGGAGTGAGTGTAAGCGACAAAACTGTGTTGGTATGAGCAATATAATGTATGCATAATGTGTAGCTGATTACTATCTCTTCCACTGTATTGCCCTGCAATTGATCGCATAGAGCAGACGGCAGCAGAAATGGACTTCACAGAATAATCTATATGAATCCACTGCCATTCTAATCTGAAAGGGAAGTGTAGGCTGTGCAGCAGCACAGAGATCCAGGGTTTTGAGAAAGTTGCCAGCTCTCCAATTTTTTGTGCCATTGTTTGCATTCATACCTTCCAGTGAAGCTGCAATGGGTATTTCCACACCCATGGTGGGTCAGTTTGTGACCTGAACATCGAGGGCGCTGTGATCCAAGTGAGCACTTCTGCATTTGTTCTTCTGGGACCGCCTCAGTCCTGGGTACACAAAGGAGAGGGGAATTTATAGAACTTACTTCTGCTCCAAACGTTCAGTTCCGTGTTTTTAAAATACACTGGAAAATGTTGCATGTGTGTCAGAATCAAGAATGAATTCTATTGCAATCAGGAGGAAAAAATGATAGAATTGAATTTTAAAACTGATAAAGGGTTGCATACTCACGCATCATGAAAATAAGCAATGCCGCCAAAATGAGCCCAGTCCCAGGAATGATAGCACAGAGTGGATGACAGCTGTCTTGATTTTTTAATTGATCCCCATTAGAAGTCCCTGTATGGTATTATTTATTATTCTACAATACTGCAGATTGAACTACAACACAACTATGATCTTCAGCACTCAGTTCATGAGATAAAGGCATAAAATATAAATATGAAATATGACAAGACAACCAAATCAATCCAAGACCATTGCGGATGAGTGACTATTTGGAAATGACCTTGGTAGGCTTGCAATGTAGGTCCACTGGAAATAGCAAGAAAACAGGATCTTGACTAAATAAACGTGTTAGAAATTAACCGCTCAAAAACCAATGTGATGTCACCCATTTGCTTTTATTTTGACCTCTCCTCCTCTTATGTTACTCACAGCAAGTACTAAAAATGGGTTAATTAATACTTCATACCATTAAGTCATGTTTAACATGACTCTGATACGTGAGGGTTTAATTTTGTGCAATCTGGTGGATACTTGCACATTTGATTTGTGATCATCCTTGTGTGTTTCATCCTTATAACCACTTATTGTTTCAAGACATTTTAAGGAGTTTCAGCTTTTGAAAATAGAAGTAACATTTTGTACTTTGTACGTATAATTAATTTACTTCTTAATCTTTTAAAAGTTAAAAATGCATTCATTTATCCTACCTTATATAATTAGCATAACAAATGAACACAGAAATTTAACACAGAGCCAATTTTTACTCATATGGTAAAAGGGGGACAAACAGACACATATAGCACTGAAATGGTAGTACCTGCTGTTGGATTGTCAGTAGCAGTCTCTTGTGCAGATTTGCACAAATAAAGTATAAGATAAATGCTGGGTGGTCATTTTAATACATCATTTACCAACTTCAGTTATAACTTTTATTGTTGTCTTTACACATACCCTATGATGATTTATATTGCTATTTGGAAATGGATTTCAATCACAATGCAAATCAAGGATAAACATAAATGGATGTGTATAAGACTGACACTGTTGTAAAACGCATCAGGAGGTAGTGTACAGGAGACTCAAGCCACATTTCCGAGAGATGTTTGAAAGTTTAAAGACAGATCACATCTACATATTTTAAGCGATTGCCAGTTTAGATGGTAATCTTTGAATATACTATTTTCACTAGTCAGCATCTCCTATGTTATGGGAAACAAATTAAAGAAAACAATGAACTCCTTGTTGATTGTCTGTATAGCACTACTAAAATATGCCTACCTTTTCGAATGATCAAATTAAAGATTTGTTTCAGGTCGTTAAACGGGCCTGGTATCACCACCCTGCATCCGTAGATCCCAGAGTCATTCTCTGTTACGTTGATGATGGTCAGGGAGACATCTCCCTCCATTACTCCTCTCAGTAACTGGTATCTGTCCGATTGTCTGAAGGTCACTTTATCGCCATCAGTTGATATGATTGTGTTACTGCACTTAGAGGCAGGCAGTTCAGCTCTTCCCCAACACATTCCACTCTTTCCGTATTTGTTTGTATCATATTTACAGGGCAGAGTTACATTCTCTTCAACATCAGCAAAGTGGGAGCCTTCATTGACTGTGAACAGAGGGAGAAGAGATATTAACATTTGAAAGTTGTTTGACATATTTCCAGTTTTTTTTACACCCTTTGTAAATCCCAATTTTGCTTTGTGAATCAGTTCCCAGTCAAGCATAAACTACTGAAAAACTTAATCTGGAGAATGTATTATTACTAAGGACGCAATATAGTACAATGGTTAGGGAGCGTGGCTTGTAATGCAAAAGTTTTAGGTTTGATTCCCAGGTTGGACACTGCTGTTGAACCCTTGAGCAAGATACTTAACTTGAATTGTGTCCGTAAATATCCAGCTGTATAAATGGATTGTATGTGAACTGTTTGAGCTGCTCTGGATAAGAGCGTCTGCTGAATGCTTGTAATGTACTAGCTATTCATCTGCATTAGTCAGAGCAGGATTTTGGATGGACTCACTTAATTTTTTTGTGTCAGTACTTAGTAGATACACAATCTAGATCATTTACACCTTTCCACAATGGGCGCCTCAAGAGGCCATTCAGAATACATGTCTTTCTCCTTTAAAAATGCATGACATCTTTATCCCAATGTTTAACTAATTATTTAGGTTGTGCATTTGACAGAAATAATATTTGAATATTTCGACGAATGGCCTCGAGGAGCAGGAAAGAGTCCATGGTCAGTTGACATCTCGGAGGAGGCGGATCTACCGGCCTGGAAAAATTGGCTCGCAAGGAATGGCGGGGGTGGGGGAAGGTGAATGAAATAAATAGAGGGTATGGGTAAACTGTGGCAAATGTACCCTTTATTTTTTTTCGAGCCAATACTCTGAAGCCAATACTCCGCCGGCAATGAACCGTCTCCTCTGAGATGGAACTCGCCCACCTACTCTATAGGGACGCCCTTTGCGCTTCTCGGCGAGCTCATGCCGGCTCTCCCTCCCACCTACCCCTGGGGCGGATAGCCAATCGAGGCTCCCAGCCAGAGAGTGGGCAACTTGCATTCCAGGCGAATGCTTTGACCGTTATGCTACCTGAGGCCCCTTGTCACACATTTTTAAAACAGGCATCACAATATAATAATGTAAGGAATAAACCATCACAAGCCGTGCGTTGTCAGCATATATACGCACGCCTGGGGTGTGGATGCGGCACGAGGCTGAAAGCCCCAGAAGTGCATATATATCCTGAGAACACACAGCTTGCAGTGGTTTATTCTGCTTATACCAGGGCTACTTGCCACATACAAATATTAAAATGCAAAAGTGTGAAAAATTCTAACCATTATCAAGTAAAAATGATAATATGTTGGCATTTGTAAATCTGCCAACAAATATAGTTCTCATTTGCCCAGCTTCAGGATGAGATGAAAGTCTTCATTACTTGCACAGTAGATGGCAGCAATGGGCTAAAAAAAGACCAGCCAGAAATAAAAATAAAACATGACAGATATTTTTAAATATGTGTTGTAAATGGACATTTATTCCAGTCACATCCTTGTTCTGAAGAACACAGACAGAATTATAGCAAAAAAACTGTTAGCTTAAGTCAAGATTAGCTCAAAGGAGCAATGAGGGGGAAGATTTAAAAAAAGAAGTAGGTTAACACAATAACAGTGCTAACATCAGACTTCAGTCCGGCAAAAATATTATTTTAATGGAAGTAGACCAAGCAGACCTTGCTCTAAAATTGAAACGGTGCATCAATAGATCTCATCCAGTCGCCCCCTTTGTGTTTGACTCTGATTAAATTAATTCTACATTTAAATCATTTTATTAAGATTTGTATACATCTACCAGTAATTTTAACACAGAGATTTTTGGAAACCCTTGACTTGCCGAAATTGAGTAAAGCAGAATCAATTGACCTGGGCCGTCCCATTTCTTTGGAGGAATTGCAGTTAGCACTGGAAGGTACTACTAAAGGTAAAGTCCCAGGACCAGACGGTATACCCCCAGAATTGCTATTGCACTTCTGGGATATTCTTGGCCCACTTTCGCTTGAAGCCATACAGTCTGCACTGCACTCTCATCCCTTTTCTGTTTTTTGCAGAATGCGTCAGCGTTCGCCTTTATCTCCAGCCCTGTTTATCCTCTCTCTTAAGCCGTTAGCTCAAAATCTTAGACAGCATCAAATTATATCCCTATCAAAATTAAATCATACTCTCATTTTATATCGCATGTGGATTACGTCATCCTGTATATGACAGATATTGAGAAGTCAATATAAAATCTTTTATCAACCTTTGATCTGGTTACAAAATGAACTGGACTACTCAGTGATAACGCAAAAAATGCCTCTATTCCTTCAACAATTCCTGTCAGAACACAGTTGAATTACTTGGGTATAAATATCCAAACCTCTCTTCATGGTATAGTCAAGTATAACTATGAGAAAATATATACAGATGTTGAGCAAAATTTGGCCAAATGGACTAACATGCCAGCTTCCTTACAGACCAGAATTGCATCAATAAAAATGAACGTTTTGCCTCGCATTAACTCTCTTAGCATGATGATTCCGCTGCCTCCACCAGTTGATTATTGGAAAAATATTGTGGCAGCCCAAGGGGCTGCACAAGGAAATGGCTGCCTGGCCTACAACACATGGGAGCCCGAGAACACTACATTTCCCAGCAGGCCACAGTCACACCTGAGCCAAGTCAAGGCAATGGGACTAACGACCAGCTGAAGGCCATTTCAGGGCCTATTTAAAGGGCTGATCCTGAGACACACATTGAGAGGAGTAGGTACGTATGTGGAAAGGAGAAAGGAGAAAGGAGAAAGGAGAAAGGAGAAAGGAGAAAGGAGAAAGGAGAAAGGAGAAAGGAGAAAGGACCGTGACGTCGTTTGACCAGCCGGGATTGAGAAAGAGAGAGTTTGAGTGTGTGATTTGGATTGTTTTTGTGTTTTGACTGGATTGATTGAGGACCCCCCTTTGTGTACCGACTTGTGGACTGCCTGAGGAACTTACCTGGATTTTGGATTGGATTACGGACATTGACAACGAGCTAGGATTGTGGACTTTATGTGTTTGTATTCCCTTGAAGACCCCACCCTTTGTTTTGTGTGTCAGTATTAGTTTAATAAATTATCATTGTGTTTGTGAATACTGCCTCCTGGGTTCTTGAACTTGCCTACGCCCTCTGCAAGGTCCGTGTGTGTTGCCCAACCCCTGAGGACACCACAATATTAATTTTAAATTAGTTTAAAAACCTGTGAGTCGCAACCTGGATGGGCATTTTCACACACCGTTGTGGCACAACAAAGCCATCAATGAGGGCAACAGACCATTTGAATCCAAATCCTGGTCCTCAAAAGGTAATAATGCATTTGGTGACATATATAATTCAAAAGGGCTCCTCAGTTTTCAGGAATTTTGTCTTTTATTTGACATAACGGGATCATCATTTTTTCTTTATTTGAAACTACGCTCTGCACTTCGTGCCTATGGAGTTCCATAGGGATCTGGATTAAAAATGCACCCAGTCGTAGAGTGGATTTTGGGAGCTCCTTCTGGAGGATTTGTGTCAATTATATATTCGCGGCTCCAAGTAACAGCTCATACAGATCTCAACATGATGAAACAATGGGAAAAAGACTTGGTTGGTAAGGAGCCAATCGATTCGAAGGCGGTTTGGGAAAACATTTTCAATTCATCAAAAAATCTGAATCACCAACTGATTCATTTCAAGATCTGTCATAGGACATATTGGACACCACTTTTGATATCACACTAAGCCAGGGGTCGGCAACCTGCGGCTCCGGAGCCGCATGCGCTTCTTTCACCCTTATGCTGCGGCTCTTTCATCCTTATGCTGCGGCTCCGCGTGGCTTGGGAAAATAAATTATAAGTATCCAATTGAAGTGTATTTTATTTGTAGTTCTAAATTTCCTCGCACGAAAAATCCGACGGGCGCAAGTATTTTTCGCATTGCACCCCCACGCTACGCCACTGGCGGCTCCCAGTGTTTACTTTTCCGTGGAAACCGGGTCCAAATGGCTCTTTGAGCACTAAGCAAACGTCAAGTCCCAATTGTGATCTGTGTCCACCTGGGACTCTTGGCACATTGAAACATATGGTTTGGGACTGTTCAGAGGTTTATACATTTTGGAAGGAGGCGACATCTATACTCTCAGATTTAATAGAGAAAGATGTCCCCTTAGAACCAATTCCTCTTTTGCTTAATGACGATTCAAAAATGCAGCTAAATGAGAAACAACGTATAGTGTGGCTTGCTAGTTTAACGGCAGCAAAAAAACTAATTGTACAGCGATGGCTACCTCCACATAAGCTTTACATTAGAAAGTGGTTTCAATATTTTCAGGATGTTGTTATGATGGAACTCTCCACTGCTAGAATTCATAAAGCTAAAGCTGCTACACTGGAAATGTGGGAAGGAGTTGCTTCTGAAATCATAGAATTACTTAAAACGCAAGTAGAATAACTGTATTTGAAATGAAGGGTGTAATGACATTTGACCTCAAAGTTTGAGATGATATGTTATGAAATGAAATAATGTATTCGGAATTCTGTCTTTATTCTTTGTATTGTCCCTTACAGCTCTTATTATTTTTGTATTTGTTTAGAATTTATAATGGAAGGGGTGAGGGTGGGGGGCTGCCAGAAGGGGGGTCAGGGGAATATAATTGTCTTGTCCTGTACTGATTACTGAAAAAGAAAAAACAATTGCTCAAAAAAAAAAAAAAAGAAGAAATACTAATTTAAAGTGACCATAATAAGCATTATTTACATTTTACATTTACATTTTAAGCATTTAGCAGACGCTCTTATCCAGAGCGACTTACAGTTTTACATTTATTTACACACAATCCATTTATACAGCTGGATATTAACTGAAGCAATTCAGGTTAAGTACCTTGCTCAAGGGTATAACGGCAGTGTCCGACCTGGGGATTGAACCAGCAACCTCTGAGTTACAAGCCCAGTTCCCTAACCATTACGCTACACTGCCTGCAACGATGCTATTGTTGCCATTGCGTAATGATTGTTTTCAGGGATGTTTAAAAAGTTTAAAAGGCATGACATTCTCTGGTAAAACTGATTGTTATGTCAGAATACAATACATTTAGGGTTTCCCTCAGTACTTTATAGTCAAGGTGGGCCCCATGAACAAAACAACTAAACTAACAACTTGAGAGAAAAAAATGTAAAATAGCGGCATCTCCTGGCCAAAATAGGTATGGTTGATGATAACAGCTGTTTTCCTTAAGCCAAGAAAAACTGCTTGCAGTGATGTTTCTTGCAGTGGTGGAAAGTAGAAAAGCAGAAATACTTCATTACTGTAATTAAGAATGTTTTATTTGCATCTACTTTTACTCTTACTCAGCAACATTTTAAAGAAAATATTGACTTTTTACTGTTATATTTTCTGTGTGATCCCCCAGTACTTGTTACATTATGCATTTTGGCATGTCTTGTACAATAACAAGATCGCAGGTCCCATAAAACATCACAACATCCAACTTAGCTAACACACAATTGGAATCAACCCCAAATCAGCCCCTTACACACAGCATGCCAAAGAAGACGGCAACAGTGGCTTGTTCTGACACGACGACAGTTCAGCTGCTCCATCAGCGGCCGACCAGCCATGGCTAAATGTTCAAGTCTATATAGTACTCTAGAGTAAACCGTCAGCACGCTGCCCTTCCTCATAACAGCTGTCACAGACGGCCTCAGAAACATGATGCTGCTGCGCAGACATTGGTGTGTCTCTGCATTCCCCAGGAGTTTAATTAGAACTTACCTGGGAGCAGGTAGAAGAGCAGCCAGCTCAAGATGTAGGTGCAGAGAATGTTCATTGTGAAGTGATCACAGAGACACTAATGCACACCACATATACATACACACGTGCACACACACACAAAAATAGCTCCGCGTACTTGTTCTGTGGTCAGCTGTGGATACTCTGGTAGTCACATGAAGGCCTTCAACAGTCAACAGGCTGAAGGCCTTATTCAGAGTAAAAAGGCAGTTTACCAGAATGGGACACATACTTGTCCAGACTTCAATGGGACACAGACGGGTCCAGTTCTTGGATAGTCAGAACTAATGTATCTGACAAAGAAGCCATAACCACTATGTTATATGGCAAAAATAAAAGTGGCCTTAACAATGCTTATTAAAACTGGCTTCTTACAATAAAGCAGTCCTTAAGTTAACACATTACATTACATTACAACACAAGTATGAATATTTATGCTCACGAATGAGGAAATCTTACCCTTGAAACTCAAAATAGCTCCATGCTTTTGAATCAAAAGAAAATAATCTCATTGGTGAATGTGAAATCAGTGACAATTAATCCAATTTGCCTGAAAAACCACGAGCTGGTAACCTAACTCAGACTGGGGCTGAAATGTGAAAAAAAAACACTACCTAACACTTTCCTAACACTACTACAATGACAAGTACTGTGTCAGACTGGACTGTTGGATCTCCTTTTGAGGTGTAGAAAATGGGCATAAATGCAGATGTGTGCTTTTTGAACGCTTTTTTTGCTCCAACATATGCTATGGCTCTTTTGGGTGGTGCAATTACATTCAAGCAAAACAAGTATGGACTGGAATCCAGAGAGATTTACTGCTAAAATATGTACATCTATATGTATCAAATTGTGAAAAGTGAATCATGTTCTGTAAGGTCTTTCTTCCTCAGAAAGGGTTCTGACAAGAAGTTATATCTCACTATGGTCTGCTGGTTGCTTTGTGTCCATGACATCAACACAACACTCACATGGGTGGAATGTACACCTTTGTAGATCTGAGTCATTGTGTGACGCAGGTTTCCTGTTAGAAATTGATTAAAATGAAACAAAATGTAGGGGGCAGCTCAATGTACCATATTGATTTCAATGTGACAAAACAGTTGACAGTGTGGATCAGTAGAGGTCTGATTCTATTTTGTTCTTAATCAGCTTAATAAAACACAAGAGCCCGTGTAGATTGTTACTGAGTCATGTTTATTGGTGAATACTAATTTTAGTTTCACATCATAAAAATGTTATAGGTTTTCATGATGATGCTGTTCTGAATCTGTGAACATCTGGATGTAGGCTATGTAAGAAAGTACGTTTGTAAGTAGTCATTTGTTATTTCCAGGTTTATTATTCAACGGATACCTCTTCTGTTGTTTTATTTCTAATAAAATCGAGATAACTAAAATAATTTAAAGAGTACAGTCTACCTGTGTGAAGCGTGACATTTGAATAGAGGTCAAATTGCGAGAAAAATCTAGAGCAGGTGACCACTGGGCTGTCATTCTGAATTTCAGCAGTTATTCTCCAGGGGCTCTATTTTTGTGCCGGCGGTAAGCAGCGTTATGACCTAGTGCTGGCGAATTGCCAGTTTAGTCACAAACAGAATATTTCCCGCCTCCGCCAAGTTTGGCAATTTCGTGGTGCGCAATGAAGGCGTTTGCGTGGCTATGGGTTGGGCAGCGCAATAGCGGTTACGACAATGAAAACAGTCGGCGCTATGCAAGTTTGGTGTCAAATAATGAGTTTGCGTTCATGTCCAACTAGACCACCTCTTAACGCAAACGCTAGCACTCTGTGCAATTTGGTGACTTTATTGATGAGCACATATGAACATAGGGTTATCTGAAATCACATGAGAATGTTTTGTGAATATTGTACATTTCCCCCCACGTTGAGGCAAATCGTCCAATCCATGGGTAATTTGCAAGCTGTAATCAATTAAGCTCAAAATGATTTAACCACAGCTTGTGGTTATTCAATGCACGGACATGAAAGACTGAAGCCAGCAGGCCATCCATCGCTACCGTTCAGTAGGATACACGTGTTAAATAAATATATGTTTGTATGCACATTGTTTTTCTTATGTGAAAGGGTTTTATTCTTTCCATTTGCACTACAGAAAATGGAGTACATAAGTACAAAGGAGTACATCGCCGAAGGCGATACCGTGACTTCTACCTGAAAAATTAATGTAACGCGGTAGCGTCGTGTTGTCATTTACATCTTGTTTAATATCTTGCGTATTGCAGCTGCACTATGGATGTATAAACATCTTTATATTTTGTAAAAATGTTGCCATATTTATTGGTCTGCACTTGGTTATGTTAAGTTTTGCTTTGGTGTTCCTTCAAGTAAAGCTATCATTTTGTTGTTTAATTGTGTAGTTAATATTAGTTATGTTGTTTAATTGTGTAGTTAATATTAGTTATGTTGTTTAATCAGTTCTTTAAAGTCACATTTGATTGCAGCTTTCACAGTGTAATTTCCTCATCACCTTTCCTGGCAGAGAAGCCCCCTCCCTTTAAATACAGGCCTGAAATACAGAAATTGAGCATTCACCACTAACTCCTCAGGATGAATAGGGTAGGTAGATATACGAGTACACAGTGCTTTTTATCAGGTCACACACCAGAGACTCATGCAGTTGTCGTACTGTGTGGGCCCTCTGCTGGTCATGAGACTTCTTTCCTTTCGCCCCATACTTTTACTGGCTTAGTTATTGTCTGATTACTCATTTTCTGCCATTTATGCCTACATCTTGTACAGTTGGTATATTTGTCCTTTTGCAGCTCCCCAGCCCTGATTCCCAGCACTCTCAGGGAGTTGCTGTGCTCCTGCAGCAGTTGCCCCACTGCCAGCAGGTGGCGCTCCTCTGAGGTCCCCAACTCCACCTTTGCCATGTCCAGCTCAGTCTGGGCATTCTTCAGCCGTTGGACCTCCTGGAGGGTGACTCGCCATTGGTCCTCCACCATGGCCGCCCGTCTCTGGTTCTTCACCAGGTCCTCCTTTTGGTCATCCCAATGCTGCTTTAGGGTTGCCATCTCTTCCTCCTGGATCTTCCTTAAAGCTTGCGCCTCTCCTAAAGCCGACTCCAAAACCGTACATCTCTCTGCCATCTCGGCCTCACTTTTATGTTGCTTTTGTGACCTACCTGGGACATTTTCTCTAGGGGGCGCCACCGAGCAGGCGTAGTCCTGGGCTTCCTTCTTTGGGTCTTCCCAGCCAACTTCTCCCTTCCAGAAGCACTCACTGGGTTGATGCCCATATCCCAGGCAGCATAGGCATTGGTGGGTTTCACTTTGTGCCAGCTGGGCCTGCTCCTTGTCCCAAGTCTCCTGGTGCATCACCCTCACGACTTTGGACATGGCATCCAGGCTCGTCATCAAGAAAGGCGGGCATCGTTCCAGTGTCCGTCTTTTTGTTTGCTCAGGCAACCTCAGGAAGGCGGATATCACCTCGCTCTGCCCCCAAGACAAGTGCTTCTTTCCCTCTTTCTCTAGCCAAGAGAAGATTCTCGGATCTGACATCCATCCCAGTTTCAAACACTCCATATTTAATTTTTCCTTCCGTTGTACTACCTCCTCTTGCCTATATGTGATGCCCTCTGCCCGCATTCTCCACCATATGTGGTGTCCCCAGGGGTTGGGCGACACTCACGGACCTTGCAGAGGGCGTAGGCAAGTGCAAGAATACGGAGGAGGCAGTAATAAGCAAAAATGATAATTTATTAAACTAACAAACACAAAACAAAGGGTGGGGTCTTCAGGAGAATACAAACAAAGTCCACAATCCTTATCTCGTTTGTCAAAGTCCGTTCCAAGTCCAAAATCCAGTTCGTAGTCCGCAATCCAGTCCGTAGTCCAAAACAATCCAATTTCCAAAGACACACAAAGACACACAAAAACACACTCCATCACTCGCTTTACAAATCCTGGCTGGTCAACGACTTCCACAGGTTTCTCTCTCTCTACAAAACACACAGCACTCCTTCCCACTGACGTTCCTACTCCTCTCGATAGGTTCTGGGAGCGAGACCTTTAAATAGGCCTTGCAATGGCCTTCAGCTGGTCGTTAGCTCCCATTGCCTGACTTCGTTCAGGTGTTGCGGTGGCATGCTGGGAAATGTAGTGAAAATGGCTGCCATGTGTTGGAGGCCAGGCAGCCATTTTCTGGTGCAACCCTTTGGGCTGCCACAATATACAAGAAGGGATACATATACAAGAAGTATTGAGCAAGTAGGCAGTGGTGATGACAATTGGGTAGATGTACAGAATTCAGTGGTAGTGGAGTCTGAATAGGTGGGTTTTGAGTCTCTTGCTGAAGATCGTAAGTGATTCCATGGTCCTGACCAATTGCGGAAGGTCATTCCATCACCGAGGGGTCAGGACAGAGAAGAGGCGAGACCGCGAGGAGCGGCTGCCTGGTGGGACAGTCCGTCATATACGCCCTGTATATGATAGCAGAGGCTATTTCTTCTATTATCAGGGAGTGAGTGTAAGCGACAAAACTGTTGGTATGAGCAATATAATGTATGCATAATGTGTAGCTGATTACTATCTCTTCCACTGTATTGCCCTGCAATAGATCGCATAGAGCAGACGGTAGCAGAAATGGACTTCACACAAGAATCTATATGAATCCACTGCCATTCTAATCTGAAAGGGAAGTGTACGCTGTGCAGCAGCACAGAGATCCAGGGTTTTGAGAAAGGGTTTCCCAGCAGGGTTTCCCAGCTCTCCAATTTTTTGTGCCATTGTTTCCATTCATACCTTCCAGTGAAGCTGCAATGGGTATTTCCACACCCATGGTGGGTCAGTTTGTGACTTGAACATCGAGGGCGCTGTGATCCAAGTGAGCACTTCTGCATTTGTTCTCCTGGGACCATCTCAGTCCTGGGTGCACAAAGGAGAGGGGAATTTATAGAACTTACTTCTGCTCCAGCAGCACTGAGACAATGAGTCACGCTCAGTTCCGTGTTTTTCAAATACACTGGAAAATGTTGCATACGTGTCAGAATCAAGAATGAATTCTATTGCAATCAGGAGGGAAGAAATGATATAATTGAATTTTCAAACTGATAAAGGGTTGCATACTCACGCATCATGAAAATAAGCAATGCCACCAAAATGAGCCCAGTCACGGGAATGATAGCATGGAGTGGATGACCGCTGTCTTCCTGTGCATTGGCATGAGACAGTAAGTACAGTACTGTTTACAGGTGAGGTGCCCTATATTTGAACTTATGCAGGTACGAATGTCAGATGTAAATCCTCTGTACTCACTTCTTTTCTGCTTTGCACCCTTGTCTGTGCTGAATATCCAGTGGAACCAATTAGTCCTTCTCTGTGTCGAGCTGTGGTCTGTAGCGAAGATGCAGTGGACCTAGCTGAAGTTGTTCTGCCTATACAACAAAATATGTCGTAAAAAAACGAATTGACTGCTTACAGAGATCAAGTATAATGCATGTTCAAGATTCCTTCAAACTAATAATTAATAACTAATTTAATTAATTTGATTGTTTAATTGATCCCCATTAGAAGTCCCTGTATGGTATTATTTATTCTTCTACAATACTGCAGATTGAACTACAACAAAACTATGGTCTTCAGCACTCAGTTCATGAGATAAAGGCATAAAATATAAATATGAAATATGACAAGACAACCAAATCAATCCAAGACCATTGCGGATGAGTGACTATTTGGAAATGACCTTGGTAGGCTTGCAATGTAGGTCCACTGGAAATTGCAAGAAAACAGGATCTTGACGAAATAAACGTGTTAGAAATTAACCGCTCAAAAACCAATGTGACGTCACCCATTTGCTTTTATTTTGACCTCTCCTCCTCTTCTCATGTTACTCAGAGCAAGTACTAAAAATTGGTTAATTAATACTTCATACCATTAAGTCATGTTTAACATGACTCTGATACGTGAGGGTTTACCTTTGTGCAATTTGGTGCATACTTGCACATTTGATTTGTGATCATCCTTGTGTGTTTCATCCTTATAACCACTTATTGTTTCAAGACATTTTAAGGAGTTTCAGCTTTTGAAAATAGAAGTAACATTTTGTACTTTGTACGTATAATTAATTTACTTCTTAATCTTTTCAAAGTTAAAAATGCATTCATTTATCCTACCTTATATAATTAGCATAACAAATGAACACAGAAATGTAACACAGAGCCAATTTTTACTCATATGGTAAAAGGGGGACAAACAGACACATATAGCACTGAAATGGTAGTACCTGCTGTTGGATTGTCAGTAGCAGTCTCTTGTGCAGATTTCCACAAATAAAGTATAAGATAAATGCTGGGTGGTCATTTTAATACATCATTTACTCATTAACTTCAGTTATAACTTTTATTGTTGCCTTTACACATACCCTATGATGATTTATATTGCTATTTGGAAATAGATTTCAATCACAATGCAAATCAAGGATAAACATAAATGGATGTGTATAAGACTGACACCATTGTAAAACGCATCAGGAGGTAGTGTACAGGAGACTCATTTCCGAGAGATGTTTGAAAGTTTAAAGACAGATCACATCTACATATCTTAAGCGATTGCCAGTTTAGATGGTAATCTTTGAATATACTATTTTCACTAGTCAGCATTAACTGGCAGATAGCTTGCTGACTGCTAGCTAGTCATTTCATCTCCTATGTTATGGGAAACAAATGAAAGAAAACAATGAACTCCTTATTGATTGTTTGTATAGCACTAATTAAATATGCCCACCTTTTGGAATGATCAAATTAAAGTTTCGTTTCAGGTCGTTAAACGGGCCTGGTATCTCCACCCTGCATCCGTAGGTCCCAGAGTCATTCTCTGTTACGTTGATGATGGTCAGGGAGACATCTCCCTCCATTACTCCTCTCAGTAACTGGTATCTGTCCGATTTTCTGAAGGTCACTTTATCGCCATCAGTTGATATGAGTGTGTTACCGCACTTAAAGGCAGGCACTTCAGCTCTTCCCCAACACATATCACTCTTTCCATATTTGTTTTTATCATATTTACAGGGCAGAGTTACATTCTCTCCAACATCAGCAAAGTGGGAGCCTTCATTGACTGTGAACAGAGGGAGAAGAGATATTAACATTTGAAAGTTGTTTGACATATTTCCAGTTTTTTTACACCCTTTGTAAATCCCAATTTTGCTTTGTGAATCATTTCCCAGTCAAGCATAAACTACTGAAAAACGTAATCTGGAGAATGTATTATTACTAAGGACGCAATATAGTACAATGGTTAGGGAGCGTGGCTTGTAATGCAAATGTTTTAGGTTTGATTCCCAGGTTGGGCACTGCTGTTGTACCCTTGAGCAAGATACTTAACTTGAATTGTGTCCGTAAATATCCAGCTGTATATATGGATTGTATGTGAACTGTTTGAGCTGCTCTGGATAAGAGCGTCTGCTGAATGCTTGTAATGTACTAGCTATTCATCTGTATTAGTCAGAGCAGGAGTTTAGATGGACTCACTTTATTTTTTTGTTTCAGTACTTAGTAGATACACAATCTAGATCATTTACACCTTTCCACAATGGGCGCCTCAGAGGCCATTCAGAATACATGTCTTTCTCTTTTAAAAATGCATGACATCTTTATCCCAATGTTTAACTAATTATTTAGGTTGTGCATTTGACAGAAATATATTAATATTTGAATGGCCTCGGCGAAGAGGTGCGAGTGCGAGTTCGAGGAGCAGGAAAGGTGTCCATGGTCAGGAGACATCTCGGGAGGAGGCGGATCTACCGGCCTGGAAAAATTGGCTCGTTACCCAAAGGACAGGTGGCGGGGGTGGGGAGGGTGAATGAAATAAATAGAGGGTATAAGTGGCAACCAAATTGGGTAAACTGCCGTGGGCAAATGTACCCTTTATTTTTTTCCGATTAACTTATTTATTCCAGAATTATAGCAAAAAAACTGTTAGCTTAAGTCAAGATTAGCTCAAAGGAGCAATGAGGGGAAGATTTAAAAAAGAAGTAGGTTAACACAATAACAGTGCTAACATCAGACTTCAGTCCGGCAAAAATATTATTTTAATGGAAGTAGACCAAGCAGACCTTGCTCTAAAATTGAAACGGTGTGAATCTCATGCATCAATAGATTTCATCCAGTCGCCCCCTTTGTGTTTGACTCTAATTAATTCTAAATTTAAATCATTTTATTAAGATTTGTATACATCTACCAGTAATTTTAACACAGAGAGTTGTACAGGATTTTTGGAAACCCTTGACTTGCCGAAATTGAGTAAAGCAGAATCAATTGACCTGGGCCGTCCCATTTCTTTGGAGGAATTGCAGTTAGCACTGGAAGGTACTACTAAAGGTAAAGTCCCAGGACCAGACGGTATACCCCCAGAATTGCTATTGCACTTCGGGGATATTCTTGGCCCACCTTCGCTTGAAGCCATATAGTCTGCACTGCACTCTCATCCCTTTTCTGTTTTTTGCAGAACGCGTAAGCGTTCGCCTTTATCTCCAGCCCTGTTTATCCTCTCTCTTAAGCCGTTAGCTCAAAATCTTAGACAGCATCAAATTATATCCCCTATCAAAATTAAATCATACTCTCATTTTATATCGTTGTACGTGGATTACGTCATCCTGTATATGACAGATATTGAGAAGTCAATATCAAATCTTTTATCAACCTTTGACGTAGTTAACGCTTTATCTGGTTACAAAATGAACTGGACGAAATCTGCATTGATGCTACTCAGTGATAACGCAAAAAATGCCTCTATTCCTTCAACAATTCCTGTCAGAACACAGTTGAATTACTTGGGTATAAATATCCAAACCTCTCTTCATGGTATAGTCAAGTATAACTATGAGAAAATATATACAGATGTTGAGCAAAATTTGGCCAAATGGACTAACATGCCAGCTTCCTTACAGACCAGAATTGCATCAATAAAAATGAACGTTTTGCCTCGCATTAACTCTCTTAGCATGATGATTCCGCTGCCTCCACCAGTTGATTATTACTACTCCACCTATGGAGTGCATTACGCTACACTGCCTGCAAAAATGCTATTGTTGCCATTGCGTAATGATTGTTTTCAGGGATGTTTAAAAAGTTTAAAAGGCATGACATTCTCTGGTAAAACTGATTGTTATGTGAGAATACAATACATTTAGGTTTCCTCAGTACTTTATAGTCAAGGTGGGCCCCATGAACAAAACAACTAAACTAACAACTTGAGAGAAAAAAATGTAAAATAGCGGCATCTCCTGGCCAAAATAGGTATGGTTGATGATAACAGCTGTTTTCCTTAAGCCAAGAAAAACTGCTTGCAGTGATGTTTCTTGCAGTGGTGGAAAGTAGAAAAGCAGAAATACTTCATTACTGTAATTAAGAATGTTTTATTTGCATCTACTTTTACTCTTACTCAGCAACATTTTAAAGAAAATATTGACTTTTTACTGTTATATTTTCTGTGTGATCCCCCAGTACTTGTTACATTATGCATTTTGGCATGTCTTGTACAATAACAAGATCGCAGGTCCCATAAAACATCACAACATCCAACTTAGCTAACACACAATTGGAATCAACCCCAAATCAGCCCCTTACACACAGCATGCCAAAGAAGACGGCAACAGTGGCTTGTTCTGACACGACGACAGTTCAGCTGCTCCATCAGCGGCCGACTATACATGGCTAAATGTTCAAGTCTATATAGTACTCTAGAGTAAACCGTCAGCATGCTGCCCTTCCTCATAACAGCTGTCACAGACGGCCTCAGAAACATGATGCTGCTGCGCAGACATTGGTGTGTCTCTGCATTCCCCAGGAGTTTAATTAGAACTTACCTGGGAGCAGGTAGAAGAGCAGCCAGCTCAAGATATAGGTGCAGAGAATGTTCATTGTGAAGTGATCACAGAGACACTAATGCACACCACATATACATACACACGTACACACACACACACAAAAATAGCTCCGCGTACTTGTTCTGTGGTCAGCTGTGGACACTCTGGTAGTCACATGAAGGCCTTCAACAGTCAACAGGCTGAAGGCCTTATTCAGAGTAAAAAGGCAGTTTACCAGAATGGGACACATACTTGTCCAGATTTCAATGGGACACAGACGGGTCCAGTTCTTGGATAGTCAGAACTAATGTATCTGACAAAGAAGCCATAACCACTATGT